>CAUYLG010051964.1:0-24599 GCA_963573385.1 Cacajao melanocephalus | reverse complement strand
ACGGTGGCTCACGCCTGTAATCGCAGCACTTTGGGAGGCCGAGGCGGGTGGATCACGAAGTCAAGAGATCGAGAACATCCTGGTCAACATGGTGAAACCCCGTCTCTGCTAAAAATACAAAAATTAGCTAGGCATGGTGGCATACGCCTGTAGTCCCGGCTACTCGGGAGGCTGAGGTGGGAGAATTGCTTGAACCCAGTAGGCGGAGGTTGCGGTGAGCCGAGATCGTGCCGTTGCACTCCAGCCTGGGTAACAAGATAGAAACTCTGTCTCAAAAAAAAAAAAAAAAAAAAAAGTAATGTGTATAAATAGGAAACATTTTCTATTAATTGATATATCTCAAGTTTTTGTTTTATTGATTCACATTGAGGAGTCTGGCATTTGATAACAGGTATTCCTACAATAAATTTCACATTTTTTTTTTTTTTGAGACAGGGTCTTGTTCTGTCACCCAGCTAGAGTGCAGTGGTGAAGTCATAGCTCACTATGACCTCAAACTTGCTTCAGCTTCCTGAGTAGCTGGGACTAGAAAAGCATGCCACTGTGCCTGGCTAATTTATTTATTTATTTTTTGTAGAGACAGGATCTCGCTATGTTGCCTAGGTTAGTCTTGAACTCCTGGGCTCAAGTGATCCTCCTGCCTTGGCCTCCCATAGGGATAAGCCATCATGCCCAGCCCAATTTCATTTCAGACTCCACTGGTGCCAGCATGGGTGGTCTGCAGGAGGTAGAAGATTCTATTAGGATTAAACATTTAGAACAGATGTGTGATGGAATACTTGTTACTTTTCTATAATTTCTATTATGTTCGAGTTCCACTTTTGTCTCTAAGTGATCACATTCTCAAACAGCTTCAGTGGAATACTTACTTTGAATAAGTTCATATAAACCATCCAGAAGGAATAAAACTATACCAGTTCAATCAGTCCCAACACCAAAGAAAGACTTTTTTACCCTTTCACTAGAATATTTTTTGGAGAAATGGTTATAGAATAAGCATATACAATAGGCATATATGAATGAAAATTATATCAAGGCCCCCAAATGTTAAGATTTTTCTATGAGAAACCCAAATTATGAGACTAACAAACAATCTCTGAATCTATATTTTTAACAATTTGCGATTTCCTATCATAAACATACAAAAACCCAGGGAAATAGTATAATGGATATCCATGAACCCAATTCCCAGTTTAAAATAGTTAACATTCTATCATCATGCTTGTTTTATTTCCCACACCCATACAGTGAAAAAGAAAACAACTACCAAATCATCACATCCAAAAAAATTACAGCAGTTCTTTCTTTAATATCATTCATTATTCAGTTCAATTCTTCTTTCTTCACATCTCTCCACTATTCTTAAGATGTACTACAGTGACTGGGTCACTTAATTGAGAATACTTTTAGTTCTTACCGGTGTATGTGTTGTTTTCCTTTCTGTGGAAAAGTTGTTGGAATGTGTGATTTACTATTTCACAACTCAAAAGATTATTTTATAGCCAATCTAAGTTTTCCTGTCAGCCCTGACTCCTGTTTACCATTCAGAAGCAACCACTCATCATTTTCATAGCCATCCTTCTAGAAATACACACTTTTTGATTAAACTCTTTTATAATGTTTAAACAGCCTAAATATCTGACTTCTAGTTCTATTTGACATTTCAAATTGGGGAAAAAGTAGTAATTTTTATTGTGTGAATTCTTTTGCTCCTTCATAGCCCTTTAATGATGGTATATTGCTCTGTACTTATTCTTAGAAAATATCATCAATTACTATGAGCTATGTTAAAGAGCTGGTTTATGTAACTAGCAAATAAATAGTTAATAAAAACCATTCAACTCAAATATACTGAAATATTCTTCTACATAAAGTCTTGAGTTAAAATCCTAAACCATGGGGAAAAAAAAACCCTGTATACCTGAATAATCTTTTCTTTCTAGTGACCATTTCCTACAAATAACACACAGTTGCATATATTTTACAGTTTCAATCTTATATTTATTCTCTTGTGGAATGCTAGGTTTAATGTTACAGTATGGTTGTCAAAGCTAATGAAATGTGACAAATGTCTAAATGCTGCAGAACAGTATAATTTTAATGATTTTAAACAAAACACCTGTTATTGTACAGCTGAGGTCTGATGGTTGTTAACTGATGCCTATGTGTATGGCCAGCCACAAACCTTGGGGATGTTTTATTACCTGTACATATATATACAAATATATCCCATACATGTATGCACACAGGCATGTATTAATTTATGCATGAAACTTACAAAATTATATATACACATACATGCACATCTATCTACATATACCTACCCTCACCATTGAGTAATCAGCCTTATGCCCAATTATTATTGCTGCCCAGTATAACTACATGATTTTAGTGCCAATATGAGGCACCTTTTTGGGTGCAGGATAGGTACATCTATGCATATAGATATGCGTATTCATTCATGTATGTTTGTGTATATAAAGAAATTCTCTCTCCCTTTTATGCTTCAGTCATGCATTACTCCAATAAACAGTCTTTCCACCATAGGTGCTGGAATTCTAAACAGTGTAAAATCTACTGGAAAACTGTATATGTTCATAGTTACAAAAAATATAGATATGATTGAAACCTATTGAGTACATATGTTCTTTGAATCTGGCTATATCGTAGCCATTAGATAAATTAAAAAAAAAAACACCCTCTAAATAGGATGTTATGGTAGCCTTAAATATACCATTACCTGTAGTTAGAATAGTTGATATTATATCTTAAAAGTTGAAAAAATGATGTTAAAGATTTGAAAAACACTATGCATCTGCATTAAATATATAAAGGTTTCTACCAAGGGCCCAATTAAATTCATTGTCTGACATTTTCATGTTCTAAGACTGACCAATATCATAGTCATTATTCTTATATTCTTAAAATTATGGCTCATTAAGGCTTTTATAGAAAAAAAGCCCTACTTTAAATCAATTATAAAAACAAGTTCTATTTAAAAGAAAAAACATACATAAACACTAAAGTACTCATGGATATTATCCTGTACAAAGTGACTAAAGATGGGAGGCTCGTTCCCAGTAAGAACACCTCCTGGTAGCACAAATAAACCTGGTTTGGTTCCTCTGCTCTGCAGCTTTTCAGCATGTAAAATTTAAACCATTTCACATTAACATTTAAATTTAATACAGTGCAAATATTGGAGAATAACTTGTTCCCCCCAGTGAAACAAGAGCCAGCATTATGCTGAATATTCTCTAGATCTATTTACACATTGAGTTAAAAGTTCACCATAAACTTAGAAATTTGCTGAATATCAGCAGAAATGTAACTGAACTAGCAGCAATTGCATTTACAATATTTGATAGTTACTTGAGAGAATGCATAAAATTTTCCAGGCTATACTCTGAATCATACTGCTCCTGATCCCAAAGATCACTCAGGTTTTCAAGAATTGATTTCATACTTGCTTTCCCAGAAGTGGAGGTGTCAGCTTTTTCTGCTTTGCCATCCTTAAGAAAAATTGGCAAAAAAATAAAATGAGAGGTTAACTTCAGAAATATTTTCCTTTAAAATCACACTTGTTTCTACAACTACAATTATTCAACAGAGTTGAACACTTCAAATGATGGGGAAATTCATGCTCTCCAAACATATTTATTTGTCATTCTTAGTTTATTTGGAAAGAAACTCAAAATTATGGAGGAATTATAAGAACATAACAAAGAATTTGTTTGCTTTATCATTTTCTCTCCATGTGTGTGTGTGTGTGTCTGTGTGTGTGTGTATATGGATGTCAGAAATATAGTTATCAGTTTCTTCCCTTAACAATTTGAGAGAAAGTTGTAGACATCATGTCCTTTTATCCCTTGAATCAGCATGCATTCCTAAGAACAAGAATATTCTCTTACATAACACATAAAGATCAGATTAAGGAAATCTAACACAGATATTAAAATGTTCTAATATAGTCTGTTTTGAAATTCTGACAATTGTCTAAATAGTGGCCTTTATGGCAATAGGCCATTTCCCTAAAACATCCCTCTGAGCCCAGTTCTGCTCACTGAAAGTCACCCACAAGAATATTCCTTCAAACAGAATAAAAGCTATTTGAAGACACCTATGTATGTTTCTTTGAGCCTTCTTTTTTCTATGTTAAACATGTCTCATTCTTCCAACTTCATCTTGACTTTCAGTATCTCAACTTTCAATATGACATGATTGAAGAACCTGCCTCCATTCTGGCCACCAGGGACTCAATTTGTTACCATTTAAAATGTAGCACCCCAAATTAGACATAATTCAAATATGGCATAACATATACAGAGTATGGCAGAACAATTTTCTCTTACTTGAAAGTACATTTCTGTTATTACAGCTAGTTTTAATTTCATCATAAATGGCTATTTCACATCATAATTTATACTACATATGCAATGGATTTTCTGAACCTACATAGGACTTTAAATCCAACTATACTGGTTTTACAATATTAGACTCACTAATACTTCCAAGTGGTGCATCCTTTTGATTATAGATTGTTATCTGATGTATTAGCTCCATCATCTGCAATAATAATGGCTACTATTTATTGAGAATCTATACTATGTATCCTTTCTGACTGCTTACATATATTATTTTACCTTACAACCATGTAGTAAAATAGGTATAGAAGCTCAGAGGAGATAATCTGCCTAAGGTAAACGGTTAACAGGAGGCAAGGCCAAGAACCATGAGTCTTACTGACTCCAGTGATAAGCTGTGCTTTAGCAGAAAAGGACTAAGGAAAGAAACCTTGAGGCAAGGTAATGAAGACATCAATTAAAAAAAAATAAAAACTTCACATGTCCCCTAGTATGCTGCCGAGTTTATCCGGGCACCAAAAATTCCCTCATGGATACTAGAGTGAATCCATTTTGCTGCTCCTTTAATACCTTCAACTTAGCAGTCACAGATACAACAAATTGTATAAGTTCTTTACCTTATCAAGAGTAAACAGATCAAGAAGCTGATCAGTCCCCATGCTCTGCAAACTAGAATTCTCTTGGCTAATAACGGTATTTGCTATGTTCATCTTGAATTTCTGCAACCCCATTATTTTTTCTTCCAATGTTCCTCTGGTTATCAATCGGTATACATTAACCACCCGTTTCTGGATAAGAAAAACAATTAAGCCAATTGTAACATATATTGATAAGCTTTAAGCTTCCACCAAGTCAGAGGGCTTGTAGACTTGTACTATTTTCTACTACCTAATTAGGGTTGGATTTTTATTTTGTCTGGCCGCACGAGCTCAAAATGTGTGCAGCAAATCACAGAATATTAGGGATGGACAGTGATCCAGGTTTTCTTAGTACTAGCACCTCATTTAATTCATGAGAAAGTGGCACAACAGAAGGGATAAGTGATCTGTCCAAGGTCATAATGCTTGTTAACACCAGAGCAAGAAGTGCACCAAGGTTTCCTATCTTTTTGGGGGAGTATTTTTCCAGTGCACAGGTTAACATCTGTGAAGTAACATTGACTTTTACCTGCCCAATGCGATGGGCCCGGTCCATGGCTTGTAGATCTCGCATAGGATTCCAGTCATGTTCCACAAATACTACCGTGTCAGCGCCTGTCAAATTAAGTCCCAGGCCACCAACATGAGTGGTAAGTAACAGAACGTCTATAGATGGGTCATTATTAAACCTAAAAGTATAGATAACAAAAATAAAATTAGTCCATTCCTTATAAGTCCTATAACAAAAACAAATAAAAATTAAAGAGCACAAATGAAAACGCTGCTTTAAAAATCCACGACAGGGATCTTCTGTGATCACCTGAGAAAAATATCCTCTCAATATGCATAATGTTTTTAGTAAAAAGCATTCCAAAGCTGGTTAGGAATTTCATACATACAAAATAAGGCAAACTGCATTGAATTTAATAACATCAGATAAGGACTAACTTGTAAAAATATAATTAAATGCTAATTATAATTAAGATAAAACCAAACTATGAACTTTTAAAATATGGGGACAGAGAGAAATGTGAGAACAAGCTAGACTTTCATTCACGGAAGACAGAAGATGAGAGTATTAGGGTTGCTACTACTGCACTAGTCCAAAAGACACTGACAAAGGACATCTGGTAACTTCTAGGAAAAAGAAAAACCTAACATTAAAAATAGGAGCTACCAAGCTATGATGTATTACCCTACTACAAGTCAAGCAATGGGCTTTCTACTTTATATGCATTATTTTATTTTATTGTTAAAACAGCTCTATAAGGGTATTACCAATATCCCTATTTTAGACTGAGGCTGTGTGAATGATAAACAGGCTCAAGAGAACACTGCTTAAACAGCACAGTAAGGAGTCAAACCTGAGTGTGCAGGCCTTCAAAGCCCCTTCCTGGGTCTCTAACTTTATTGTGCCTAATGATCTCTTAGGGATGCTTTTTTTTTTTTGAGATGGAGTCTCGCTCTGTTGCCCAGGCTGGAGTACAGTGGTGTGATTTCGGCTCACTGCAACCTCTGCCTCCTGGGTTTAAGTCATTCTCCTACTTCAGCCTCCAGAATAGCTGGGATTGCAGGCATGTGCCATCACATCCAGCTAATTTTTGTATTTTTAGTAGAGACAGGGTTTCACCATGTTGGCCAGGCTGGTCTTGAACTCCTGACCTCAAGTAATCCGCCCACCTCGGCCTCACAAAGTGCTGGGATTAAAGGCGTGAGCCACCGCACCCAGCCAGGATGCTTGTTAAAAAAGCCTACTCTTTGGCTGGGCACAATGGCTCATGCCTGTAATCCCAGCACTTTGCAAGGTCGAGGCAGCCAGATCATGAGGTTGGGAGTTCGAGACCAGCCTGGCCAACATGGTGAAACCCCGTCTCTACTAAAAATACAAAAATTACCCGGACATGGTGGAGGGTGCTTGTAATCCCAGCTACTCAGGAGGCTGAGGCAGGAGAATCGCTTGAACCTGGGAGGCGGAGGTTGCAGTGAGCCAAGACTACACCATTGCACTCCAGCCTGGGTGAGAGAGCAAGACTCTGTCTCAACAACAAAAAAAATGCCTACTCCTGAAGTCATCAGCTTTGGGACTAAGCAGAATCTAGGAATATGCACTTAAAAGAAAGCAACCCCTGAGATTTTAAAAGTAGAGGCTGCAGACCACATGTAAACACTGCAGCACCAGTTCTCCTTCCTAGCTGGGCTAGATTCCAACTTGTTATCAGCACAGAAACAGGGATTAGGATGGAGATTTTAGCTAAGCCACTTACTTGTTTGGTTCCTCTTACCCTAATCCTCCCAAAAACATAAGGGGGAAAGGAGTCATCTCTACTGTTGGTTTATGCCTTAAATTTCTTTCATGCTCTTCAGAGTGCATTCCTATTATAGTCATACCTTTTCATTTACTGAACAAATAATCTATTCGATTATATTTCTGTAGTTCTATATTTTAAAAGGGGGGTATTTGGGGTGAATCACACAAACCATTTGCAGATATTTAGCCAATGAAAATTTTTCATGGGGCAAACTTCTATGTAATAATAGATTTATTCATAAGTAAGTCTTAGAAGCCACTTACCGGGAAACAATGGAATGCCTCTGACCAGGAGGTATGCTGCCATCTAATCTCAAGTAAGTGACAGAGGGCAAGTGAGGTTTGAGGAGATCATGCTCTACTATATCAAGCATGCTTTTCAGCTGACAGAAGATCAGTATCCTGTGCTGAGCCACAACAGACTCTGTGCCACTCTCAGAAGTGCTGCCATTTCCTAAACCACAGTCCAACAGCAACTTAGGAAGAAAAAAAACATCACTACATAGGTGTTCAATAAAAGTAGGTAACCAATCTCATTGTGATAAATATTTCTCTCTGTGGCAAGAAAAGGTTAAATGTACCTGAAACCTGTAAAGCAGATTAGCACTTTGGGCTGCAGCAATCTGTCACCCTGTGGCACACTGGTTTTTGAGGTGCTCAGGCTTAGAGTTCCCTGGTCACCTTTTCAGAAGTTTTTAATTTTTATAGTCTCAAGGTCTCACTATATTTCTCAGGCTGGACTTGAACTCCTGAGCTCAAATGATCCTCCTGCCTCGGCCTCCCAAAGTGCTAGGATTACAGGCATGAGCCACCATGCTTGGCCCAGAAGTTTATCTAACAAACCTACTTTCCTTTTCCTCGATCCTTGATGGTTGCTAATGCCTCAATAAATGTTTATTGAAAGTAATGATAAAGAAGATGCCACAGGAAAACTGGTTCATAAAGGGTTATTCAATAATGTACGAAGCAAACAATGGAGTAGCCACATTTGGTAGAAAACAAAATTATAGAAAAGAAGCATTTAGCTAGATTTGGATTCTTGACAAAAGAGCTTATTTTATTACTGTATCTGTAGACCAAGATCTTTAATGGCAGCAACCACGCTTTGCTATAGATCATTTATACTTCTTCCTAAAGTGGTTTGGTGCCTTGCACACAGCAAGTACAATTAATAAATGACTGAATAAAATCCAAGAGAATCTCATGTTTAGATATATTTGACAAACCTAGTATACCGAATAGTACTCTTCTTCATCCACAGTATTTTACCTACTAAAATCTGTTCAAAATCTAAGATCTGGGTCAGGGGTGGTGGCTCACACCTGTAATCCCAGCACTTTGGGAGGCTGAGGCAGGCAGATCATCTGAGGTCAAGAGTTCAAGACCAGCCGGGCCAATATGGCAAAACCCCATCTCTAATAAAAATATAAAAATTACCCAGGTATGGTGGCACATGCCTGTAGTCCCAGCTACTCAGGAGGCTGAGACAGGAGAATCTCTGGAACCCGGAAGGCAGAAGTTGCAAAAACAAAATCTAAAAAAAATTTTTTTTTTGCGGTGGTAGGAGGGGTCTGGAGTCTTCCTCTGTTGCCCAGGCTGAAGTGCAGTGGCATGCTCTCGGCGCACTGCAAGCTCCACCTCCCAGGTTCAAGAGATTCTCCTGCTTTAGCCTCCCGAGTAGGTGGGATTACAGGCACCCGCCACCATTCCCAGCTAATTTTTGTAATCTTATAGAGATGGGGTTTTGCCATGTTGGTTTCAAACTCCTGACCTCAGGTAATCTGCCCACCTCAGCCTCCCAAAGTGCTGGGATTACAGGCATGAGCCACTGCATCGGACCAATCTAAGATCTTAATGCAGGATGCTTTCTCCTTTCTACTAACAGAAGTTACTCAAAAAACCAAAAGTTCCAATAGGAAAGATAACCAAAAGCCCATCCAGGCAAACTCCAAACTCAATGTAAAACACTTAGGGTGTTGTACAGAAAAGGGTACTATTTTCCTCAGAAAGTCGTCTTTGTAAGGTTGAAGTTTGGAACTTGTATTTCAGGAGTCTTCCCATCAGTCCCTATCTGGTAATGATAGTTTAGTGTGCCTAAACTATTGTGCAAATAATATAATTTAGGCTGAAACCTGCCTTCTGAAGGTCTGGAATTTTGATTCATTCTAGGGAAAGGGAGTATATGTGACCAGCCCCCAATAAAAACTTCAGGCACCGAGTCTCTAATAATCTTCCCTGGTAGGTGACACTTCACCTCTATTGTTACAATTCAATGCTTGCAGAACAACACATGTTCTTACTCTTCTACCTAACAGCCCTTAAAGTTTACTTTTTATTATACAGTAGGCATATGGTATGCTAGGGAGGCATTCCTCCAAATAAAGAAGTCTGAACAATGTAATTAGCCCTACATCTTGCCCTTAAATCTGTAATCAAATTACTATTCAAGCTGTTTCTTTTTAAAAGTCCTATCTAAGGTGTCTCAGGAGAGATGTGACTGTGTGGTACCCAGTATATATAATGTGATATTGGCTGAGCATAGCGGCTCATGCCTACAATCCCAGCACTGTGGGATGCCAATGTGGGAAGACTGCTTGAGGCCAGAAGTTCAAGACCAGCCTGGGCAACACAGGAAGACGCCATCTCAAAACAAACAAACAAACAAAAAAAAACAAAGCCAGGTGTGGTAGCACATGCCTGTAGTCCTAGTTACTTGGGAGGCTGAGGTGAAAGGACTGCTTGAGCCCAGATGTTTGAGGTTGGAGTTAGGACCACACAACTGTACTCCAGCCTGAGTGACAGAGTGACCCTCTTTCTAGGAGAAGAAAAAGAAGTGACATCATCAGTGGGACATTCTATATAGATCCCACAAGAGTTCCAGAGAGTGAAATTTTATCAGGAATGTCTGTGTCATGCACACTCAATTATCTCAGTCCCACAGGCAGCAATGTCAAAACATTAAAGATAACCAGTTTAAGGACATCCAACTAGGACTTCTCCAAGTCCATACTTACCAGACATTCTTCCTAATGTAATCTTTCCCTGGTACAGCTATCCTACTAAATACTCATATCATTTGACATGAGTATTCCTGTCTGGCAGGAGAACTGATACTCTGGTATTCTCACACTAATCTATAACCTGAGTCTGCCCTAAGACACTGATCCAGTTCAGGGCCTTGAAAAGTTGATTACTGGACTCTAGCAAACATTTACCAAGGCCATCTAATAATGGTGTCTGAGAGGCCAGCTGACTCTCTAGAGAGCATTTTATCTTGCCCTAACTTCAGCATAGGCTCAATTACCTCAGTTTTTTCAATCATTCCTCATATAAAATGGCTTCTAGATGTTTTACCTTTTTGTTCTTCCACTTAAAGTATAGTGGTCAAAACTGTAATAGTCAAAATTTGTTCTGACTGATATGAAGTACAATCAAAGTATGATGCCCTCATTTTGGCCATTATATGGTTATTAATCCCACCCAAGATCCTATTAGTTTTACTTACTGGCAACTAATTCATACAGTTCTTACAGTGAATTTGCCATCAAATCAAATTCAACTTTGCCTCATGTAAAATATTTGCTAAGTCTCACAAAATCAAAATATACTTCAGTATTTTCTTTTAAAACTGACTTTGAGGCCGGGCATGGTGGCTCACGCCTGTAATCCAAGCACTTTGGAGGCCAAGGTGGGCGGATCACCTGAGGTCGGGAGTTCAAGACCAGCCTGACCAACATGGTGAGACCCTGTCTTTAAAAAAAACAAAAAAAAACTGACTTTGCTTATCTCCATTAAATTTAACCAGGAGTTTTAGTTCATCATTACAGCCTCCTGGAATTTTTCATTCTAGCTTTGGCAATATTAGATAATTCTCCCAGCGCTACTTGCTGATAAACATGTTTCTACTGACAGATTTTTAGAAAGCAAGTGACTTCTCTAACTTCAATGCATATACATATTTAGATTAAAAAAATAAATGTATCCTTCCTGAGACAGAACCTTCAGTCTGGCTGAAAAAAACAAGAAAATGGAAAAGAAGGCTACTAGAAAATTCTTCCATGAGGACAGCCAAAAATAATTTGGGCCTCTTTAAATTGCAGACTTCCTAAGCATCTTAATTCGAGATGTGTCAGGGTGACAAGAAGCACACTCTAAAATAAGAGATCAATTTAAGTAGCAACTGCTGGAAAAAAAAAAACCTGTAAAAGCCTATGTATAATTCAAATATGGATGAAATTCAATTTTTATTTGGAAATAGATCTAATTAGAGGACTCCTTGACTAAGTATATCTTACAGCTTTACCTAATATACTAGCTATGTTAGGAAAACCATGAACATTTTATATAAAGGCCTATATAGCAAGGTTTGGTTAAACAAGAAAACCATTCCATATATTTAAAGGTAACACTCATTTGTCAATTTTATGGTGTGAAAGTAAACAGTCCATTTTATGTTTTGTGACATAAGAATACATATTTGGATATATATGCCAGACACACTATTAGATAACATTTTCCATATTAACCTATGTGAAATCTAAAATCTTCATTCATTATTTGTTCTCAATGAGTTTTAGGCCAAAATAACTACTGACTACAAGCTAAAACAATTACTAAAGTCTAGATTTTACAATAAAATTGTCATTTATAAGGGTAATTAGTACTAAATGACATTAGTGCTAACATTTTGGTGCTTGAAATTGGTTCTCTTAATCTTTTCAAATCTTAGCATTTTTTTTAAAATTCATTTTTAAAAGCAACACCAAGAGGGTAACATCAAATGACAGAGTATGCAGCGCCCAGTAAAATAAAGAGATCCACATTGACACATATTATAAACTGTTGAACGACAAAGAGAATCCTGAAAGCAGCAAGCGAAAAGCAAATGGCCCACACCTGTAATCCCAGCACTTTGGGAGGCTGAGGTGGGTGAATCATGAGGTCAAGAGATCGAGACTATCCTGGCCAACATGGTGAAACCTTCTCTCTACTAAAAATACAAAAAGTAGCCAGGCATGGTGGCACACTCCTATAGGCAGGAGAATCGCTTGAACCCAGGAGACGGAGGTTGCAGTGAACCAAGATCGTGCCATTGCACTCCAGCCTGGGAGACAGAGCAAGACTCCATCTCAAAAAAAAAAATCTCCAATAACAGGTGTTATATTTCCAATATAACATCTAATTTCTCATCAGAAACCATGGAAGACATTATCAAGAAAGTAAAAAGATAACCTATAGAATGGGAGGAAATATCTGCAAATCATATATCTGATAAGGGTTTTAATATCCAGAAATATACAGAACTTCTCAGCAGGGTGTGGTAGCTCATGCCTATAATCCCGGGGCTTTGGCAGGCCCAGGTGGGAGGATTGTTTGAGGCCAGGAGTTCAAGACCAGCCTCAGCAACATAGAGAGACCCCCCATCTCAAATAAAAGAAAAAAAAAAAACCACCACAACAAAACAAAACTTCTCAAACTCATATTCAAGAGAAACAATCCAATGAAAATGGGTAAAGAACTTGGATATTTTTCTAAAGAAGATATAGAAATGTCCAATAAACACAGAAAAGATGCTCAACATCATTAGTCATTAGGGAATGGCAAATCAAATTCACAAGGAGTTATTTCATACCTAGTAGAATGACTGTAATTAAAAAAAGAAATTAACATGTGTTGGCAAGGACATGAAGAATCTGGAACCCTAGTACAGGGTTGCTGGTGGGAATGTAAAATGGTGTAGCCATTGTGAAAACCAGTTCTTCTCATTTCGTAGTTCTTGAGAATGTTAAACACAGAAATGCTATATGACCTACCTATTCCACTCCTTAGTCTCTAGCCAAAAGAACTGAAAAGAGCAACTCAGATGGATACTTGTAAGCCAATGTTCACTGCAGCATTATTCACAATAGCCAAAAGGTGAAAGCAACCCAAGTGTCCCCTGACATATCCATAAATGGATAAATGAAATGTGGCATATCCATAAAACGGACTAAGCCACAAATGACAAATATCTTATGATTTCACTTAAAGGAAATATTTAGAACAGGCAAATTCATAGAGAAAGTAGATTGCCAGGGGCTAGAGGAAGGGAGAATGAAGAATTATTGCTTGATGAATATAGAGTTTCTGTTTGGGTGGTGGAAATATTTTAGAATGGAAATATTTTAGAAATAAGATAGTGGTGATGGTTAAACAACATTGTAAATATAATTAATGCCTCAGATTTACACTCTTAAAATGGTTAAAATGGCATATTTTGTGCTGTATATATTTTAAACACATTTTTTTAAAAAGCTGTATCAAAAATTTAACAGATCCAAATTTAAAAATAAATGGTAAACATAGCAGTAATCTTTAAGCAAATTTACCAAGAATTTATATTCCTGGTGTGTAAAATACATGTAGCAGTTAAAAGACATACATACTTGTTTCAAAGCTGAGAGCTTAGGGGCATGTTGTATATCATGTAGAGAAGAATTCTGAACTGCTAGTTTTTCAGTAGTGGTCTTGAATTCTGGATGTTGAGGTGTTAAGACTAATGCTGGATGGTTACACAGTTTACGTAAGTACTGTAATGCCTTTAAGAGGAAAAAACGTATATATGAGTCAATTTTGCATATCACACATTTTTATCTCTGTATCTTTTCCTATGCTATTTCCTATGCTGTTTAGAATGCCTTTCTCCCTCTTCTTGCTTGGCAAACTTCTACTCATTCTTCAAGAACCAGTTCAAATGTCTCATTTGAGATTCTTGTGCAGTTTGTATATATTTCCATGCGGACAATTATAGCGCATATAAATTGTACTATTTATGTATATCCCCCCCAGCAATGAGCTTCTCATGGCAAACTGGGTGTCTTAGTTGTTTTCTTTAAAACTCTTTCCCACTCAAAGTACCTCCTAATGCAGACAGATGCTTCTGGAACCAGGCATCATTTTGGACAGAAAAGTTGCTCAAACTTCAGTGAGTATAAAAATTTCTGGCCAGGCGTGGTGGCTCACCCCTGTAATCCCAGCACTCTGGGAGGCTGAGGTGGGCTGACCACCTGAGGTCAGGAGTTTGAGACCACTTTGGACAACATAGTGAAACCCTGTCTCTACTAAAAATACAAAAAATTAGCCAAGTGTGGTGGTGGCTGCCTGTAATCTCAGCTACTCGGGAGGCTGAGGCAGAAGAATCACTTGAACCCAGGAGGCAGAGGTTGCAGTGAGCCAAGATCATGCCACTGCACTCCAGCGTGGGCAACACAGCAAGACTCCATCTCAAAAAAAAAAAAAAATTTGAGGACCTTATAAACCTGAAATTCTCTCCCTTCTACACATTATTCTGATTCAGTAGAAGATAGGAGGGAAGGGGAGCTAGGTGATTGTCTCAAGTGGTTGTGTTTGTGAAACAGAACCTTATATGGTCTCTTCTCTGACTCAGCCACACTTTGTCTTCTGCCTCTTACTTGGCTTAAGATTTGGGTCTTACCCTTGGCACAGAATTTTTTATTAGTAAGCTCCATCGGAAAGGCTCAAGACAGTGCTGAACACTAGGATTAAAAATTGTGGGAGAGGCCAGGTGCAGTGGTTTGCACCTATAAACCCAGCTACTTAGGAAGCTGAGTAGGGAGGATCACTTGAGGCCAGAAGTTCAAGACCAGCCTGGGCAATATGGTGAGACATTATCACTAAAAAAATTTTTTTAATTAGCCAGGTTGTGGTGGTGTGAACCTGTAGTCCTACCTACTCAGGAAGCTGAGGCTGAGGATTGCTTGAGCCCTGAAGTCTGAGGTTGCAGTAAGCTATGATCGCAACACCACACTCCATCCTGGGCAACAAGCATGACCCCTACTCTTAAAAAAAAAAAAAATTAGGTCTTCACAACTACCTTTTCCTTCTTCTATCTTTAAAAATGCTAGAGTACTTAATCTATCGGCAGGAGGTTTTCTGTGGTGGAATATTCAAGAGGGAAAGATAAAGTTAAGGTGACACTTGCCACCTCTTTTTCATTTGCTTTTCTCTCAAGCATATGAGGCATGATCTGTCTTGACTGTACTTTTTGCATCCTCTGCCTGGAATCACTTCCCCCTATACACCTGCATGCCTCAGTCCTCCTTCAGATCTTTGCTCAAATGTTACCTTCTCAGTGAGGCAGTCCCTAGCCCCTTGATTAAGAAACCACAACCTACCCTGGACTCTTGATACTGTATAACCACATTACCTGCTTTGTCTTACATAATACATACTTCGGTATTCTTCATCTCTACCAGAGAAGGAGTCTGTCTGTTTTATCCACTGTTTTAAGTAACCCCAGAGCTTTGAAAAATTACTGCATGTAGTAGGTGTTCTAATATTTTCTAAATAAAAAAGCAAAAAACTCTCTATTCTAAAACGCTTTTCATGTAATATACAAACATATATTGCATTTTGTACATTTAATTTTAACATTAAAGTACTTAAGATAATACTAAATAGGTATTTAACTTATTTTCAAGAATGAATATATACATAATATTGAAATATATATACATAGATCCATATTTTATTGTTCCATATAAAAAGTACCTCATTAAAAATCATTCTTCAACATTTAAAAAGTGGAATGGGCTGGATGCAGTGGCTCATACTTGTAATCCCAGCACTTTGGGAGGCCAAGGTGGGTGGATCACTTGAGGTCAGGAGTTTGAGACCAGCCTTGCCAACATGGCGAAACCCTATCTCTACTAAAAATACAAAAATTAGCCAGCCGTGGTGGCACACATCTGTAATCCCAGTTACTCAGGAGGCTAAGTCATGAGAATCATTTGAACCCAGGAGGCAGCAGTTGCAGTGAGCCGAGATTGCGCCACTGCACTCTGGCCTGGGTGACAGAGTGAAACTGCATCTCAAAAAAAAAAAAAAAAAGCAGAATATAATCTATACCTGGAATACATGGCCTGTAGCTTTAAGCTTTGGTTTTTCAGTTTCTTCAGAAAGTGCAGCTGAAGAAACTGTTTCATCAACATCACACTTAGCACGAGACTTAGCAAAATCTTCATAGAGCTGAACCTGTAAAATGAGCCCCACGAGAGAAGCTGTGAGTATATTTATTTTCAATTGTTCAAAACATGTAAGTAGCAAAGGCCAATAACAGCAGTAATTTAAGTCAGCCCTCATTAATGAAAACAAATTGTGATATTTCTAATTCACTATAGGAATTACAGATTATCCACTCCATCTTGATAAATTCCTTTAAAATTACATTTAGAAAACAAGTATAAACACATTAAGTTCGGCTGCTAAAATATGAAAAATACAAGTCAAATAGTCCTAGACTCTATTTTTCTACTGTGCAGGAAAATAAATACATTACCAATAGAAGAAAATCTGAACCCTTAGAAGTAAATGAGAAAAATCTTCCTTAAATGAAGTTACATGATCAAGAACCTGTATGTATGTACCAGGACACCAAATTTTACAAGAATGTTACTGCTCGCCTAAAAGGGGAACATATGTCAGATAATAAAAAATCTGAATGCTTAACAAGGCCAAAATGCCACTTTTCTTTGGAGCTCCCTTTCTCTAGATTGATTACTTAAATATGTTTTATGCCTACGTTATAGTGCCACCACTAGTATATCACCACTGATATTTTTCACATGACATCTTTTCTTTATTGTACCTACTTTAAGAAGTCTTCATTTCATTACTTCTAAAATATTCCTTTCAAGAAATATTAATTTTTGCAAATGAAGAAGGGGGGGGCCTCAGAGATAAGGCAGACAGTATAGAAGAATCACAGAACTCTCAACCTCTTATCCTGTCCAAGTTTAATAGATGAATATCTGCTAACAGGTTAACCATCTATACTGGAGGGGGAAAAGGAAAATTTCTGGGTATGTATATCTTTTATTTATTTGACCATAGTGAATCAAATCCTAATAGTAAGATAGATTGACACGTACAGTCCTACATAATAAAAAAATTTTCAAACAGAAAATTCTGACCCAGAGACCATGTCTTACTAAGACAAGAACAGTTTCCATTTAGTTCCTTAGAAAAGTACAAGGCAGGCCGGGTGCAGTGGCTCACGCCTGTAATCCCAGCACTTTGGGAGGCCAAGGTGGGTAGACCACCTGTCGTCGGTAGTTCAAGGCCAGCCTGGCAAACATGGTGAAAACCCATCTCTACTAAAAATACAAAAAATTAGCTGGACATGGTAATGGGTGCCTGTAATCCCAGCTACTCAGGAGGCTGAGGCAGAAGAACTGCTTGAACCTGGGAGGAGGAGGTTGTGGTGAGCCGAAATTGTGCCACTGCACTCCAGACTGGGTGACAGAGTGAGACTCTGTCTCAAACACACAAAAAAATGAAAGCTCACAATAAATTCCTTTAATAATGGTCTTTATGTACAAAATCAGAACTGTGTAGAAGGCAAAATTTATTTTGAACATTTATAGGTAATAAAATAATACTTCAAAAGGAATGAATGAGGACCAAGGTTTGAAATTCAGCTGATACATAGTCATACACTACACAAGGACATTGAGGTCAACAATGGACTACATACAAAAAATGGTCATCCCACAAGATATAATATTGTGTTTTTACCATACCTTTTCTATGCTTAGATATACAAATACCATTGTGTTGCAACTGCCTACAGTACTCAGTACAGTAACATGCTGTACAGGTTTGTAGCCTAGGAACAATTGGCTATACCATCTAGGTTTGTGTAAGTACACTCTATGATGTTTGCACAATGACCAAATCGCCTAATGATGCATTTCTGAGAAATTACCTATGCCGTTAAGCACTGCACAATTATATATGACCATAGCCAAGCTATGTAACTTTTCTGAATGTCACTTTATTTGCAAAAATGGGGATTAATAATACTTATAATGTGAAGACAGCATGACAACACAGAGGCAGATTTTTGGCCTTTATAAACATTGGCTTATTTCCTTATCAATTTAACCTTGCAATCTTTTCAATTAACTAGACACATAAGAAGGCAACTATAGGCTGGGCGCCGTGGCTCATGCCTGTAATCCCAGCACTTTGGAAGGCCCAGGTGGGAGGACTGCTTGATGCTGGGATTCTGAGACCAGCCTGGGCAACACAGCAAAACCCAGTCTCTACATAAATTAAAAAATCAGCCAGCTGTGTGGTACGTGCCTGTAGTCTTAGCTACTTGGGGGGCTGAGGCAGGAGAACTGCTTGAACCCAGAGGTCGAGGCTGCAGTGAGTCATGACTGTGCTACTGCACTCTAGCCTGGGTAACAAAGTAAGACCCTGTCTCTTAAAAAAAAAATTTAAAAAGCAACTATGATACTGAATTTTGTTTTAATGCTATATTCAAAATGCATACACTCAAACTCAAATCCCATCATTTAGACTATCTGTATCTGATAAAGCCAAAGGCTAAGCCCCTTTACTCAGTAGTTTTGTGGCTCATACAAAACAATCTGCTAATAAACATACCAACAACTATGATAAACATGAGATTTCTAACCTGGAGAGGACTAAGAGTACAATAATAGTCTTGAATAATTTTAGGTGGAAGATCCTGCAGAACATCTTCTTTCATTCTTCTCAAAAGAAATGGCAGTACTTGGCGATGTAGTGCATCCATAGCAAGAACACCTGTTAACAGTTAAGAGAGAATGGCTTCAAAAAAGTTAAGAATAAATTATATTCACGTACACAGGGTTATAATTATATCTTTTTCATACCTGCTTCTTGCTCTCGACTGGAGCTTCGAGCATCCCTACTTGCTAATATAGGTTTACCGTATCGAGCAGCAAACTGGCGTTCAGTACCCAAAAATCCTGGCATGAGGAAATCAAATAATGACCACAGCTCCAAAACATTGTTCTGTAAACAGAAAGACCAATTATCTTTTGTACTGGGATTATTTCCTTACAACTGAAAAAATTTAACATTAATGAAAGCCCATTATAATGATATAGATGAGAGACTGTCACTGTATTTTTAGGCATATGGTGTAAGTCTTTATTTTAGTGTATAAAATTCCGGTCCGTATCCTTGGAGAAAACACTCTATCCTATCTGGAGGAAATCCTCAAGTCTCCTTCACTACAATAAGCCTTGGTCTATAGTGTTTATAATTTACTGCTGGCATTCATAAAGTAGTACACAGAAGAGCACAAAGATAAGTTTCCTATCATTTTATCTTTGACACTCAAATTAACAGCAAGATTTAAGGAATGTGGCCAGTATCACCATTTCATCATCATCATCGTCATCAACAACAACAACAAAAACCTATTAGAATTTGGTTGTAAGTCAAGCCCACTCAGTATTTATGGGTCACAGTGCAAAGGCACAGATTCTTTCCAATTCTACTATTGAAGTTTCATGGAAAAAAAGAAAAAGAAACTAGCACTTTTTAATCTCAGATGTTTTCCTGACAGGTGCAGGTCCTAAGGTACCCTTTTACCCACCTTCCCCTTTCAGAATCTCTCCTCGCCCTGCTCAGGCTCTGGCTCACCATGTTAGGCTGTCCTCTCATTTGGACAGCCTTCTAATCCTACTCAGGCTCTGCACCCTGACTCTGGGCCACTGTGGCTTTTGTAAGGAAGAGGAAAAGAAAGGGCCTTTAAGCAAACAACTAAAAACCAAAAAACTTCTTTTGATGTCTGAACCAAGTAAAAGCAATAACATATTTTAAATTACTATGATGTTTCCATATAACTTTAAATTGAAGCATAATAAATCTCGGTAATTCAGCCTAAAGAGTCTTTTTTCCCTTTTAATTATATTTTTAAACTTTTTTTTTTGAGATGGAGTCTCACTCTGTTGCCCAGGCTGGAGTGCAATGGCATGATCTTGGCTCACTGCAACCTCCAGCTCGTGGGTTCAAGCGATTCTCCTGCCTCACCCTCCCAAGTAGATGGGATCACAGATATGCGCCACCGTGCCTGGCTAATTTTTATATTTTTAGTAGAGACAGGGTGTTGCCATGTTGGCCAGGCTGGTCTCAAACCCCTGACCTCTGGTGATCCGCCTGCCTCAGCCTCCCAAAGTGCTGGGATTACAGGCATGAACCACCATGCCTGGCCTTATATTTTTAAACTTTTGATAAATTTAGAAAGGCTTGTAATTATCTCGTGTAATTACTAAAATCTGCAGTGTTCACTTAATGGACAAAACACTAACCCTTATAATAATCGGTTCATCACCAAAAATATATTTAAAAGAAAAAGTAACCAGCCCCAGTGGCTCATGCCTATAACCTCAGCACTTTGGGAGGCGGAGGCAGGCAGATCACTTGAGGTCAAGATAGCCTGGGAAACATGGCGAAACCCTGTCTCTACAAAAAATACAAAAAAATTTAGCCAGGCATGGTGGCATGGACCTGTGGCCCTAGCTACTTGGGAGGCTGAAGTGGGAGGACTGCTTGAGCCTAGGAAGTGGAAGTTGCAGTGAGCTGAAATCACACCACTGTACTCCAGCCTAAGTGAGAGTGAGGCCCTTTCTCAAAAAACAAAAACGGAAAAAGTAGGTAAGTACATAAATAAAGAACCATCAATTTTTAAAGTTGGAAGGAACCTTAGAGGTCATGTAGTGTTTACTTCTAAGTAGAGAATGATTGAAGGTCTTCCCACCAAAGTTGGCTATGCTAGATGTGAACATTTGCAACCAGTTCTTCTGGAGGACTACAGAATTTCTCAAAAGCATCTAAAGATATCTATATACCTATCTCCTTCCCTTCCCAAGATAAACTTCTACAATCATTTGCCTTCAGTTTCCTCCTGACATCAGGTATTCACACTTCTACTATATGATGATTCACCTGTGACTCAGCTCTAGCTTTTCAATGCTAAATCAGATTGCAGTGTACTACTAAAGACGGAGAATGGCCAGTGTGGAGCAGAGTCTAATTTTTATGCCTTTCATAATTTGGACACAAGATTTCTATTTACATAGTCTAAAATTACATTTTAAAAATGACTTCTAAAACATAGTTTGTTCAGATACTACTACATACCAATGAACCATTAAGCAAGCAATAATTATATACGGGAAAATTATCATTCCTATAACTAAAAAAAAAAAAATCTTCTTAAATTCACTGCCAAATACCAAGCCTACCCTCCACCTGGCAAATATATATTTTAAAAAAAGAAGAAGAAGAATAGTACATAATTACCTGGATCGGTGTTCCAGAAAGAATAATCCTATAATTAGCAGTCAGTTGTTTTACTGCTTTTGACAACTTTGTTTTTCCATTTTTGATGACATGGCCTTCATCAAGAATGCAGTAGTTAAATTTAATATTTCTAAGGGAGAATATATAGAAAATTTTACAACTTTACTGTATGTCAGGAACTATATGAAGAATTTTTAAAGTGGGAAAATATTAAGAGTCTTCAAATTTGATACTAATTTTTCTAAAAGAAAATTTTTAATTCTTACCTAAAGAAATCTATGTCATTCCTCACAACATCATATGAAGCCACTATTAGATTGTGCCTTTTTACTTGGTGCTGTAACCTGTATTTAAAAATGAATAAAATTAGAAAACAGAGACCATGAAAAGTTCTTAATACACTTTCGAAGGTGAAACTACAGCTACCATCAAATAAAGTGCTTTCAATTTGCCCACTAAGCCCAGCATTCCCTTCTGCTTACTTTATATACCTGACTCTGAAAGGTTATTCTTCTGACGACCTGGCTGTGTTGCCCTACTCAGTCTGATTAGAAAAGAGATGAACACCAGACTGAAAATATGCTGGACATTTCAACTTTATTTGCCAACATCTCTTCTTTGGGGGCACTATTCCTTTATCACTCCATGTTGTTCTGGATGATGTGGGAGAACTACCAATCACGTGCCCCCATAATCACCAAGGAAATGAAGCATTTGAACCAGGGTAAGCTATTGATAATTTTTAATCCCCTAACCACAAAGGTTGTTTTGGAAGCATGACCTAAACAAGGGCAGTCAGTCATCTCCAGTATTGATATATTCATGAGAGAGAGGGAAGATGTGTTTACTATAGTTGCCAAGCTAAGAGAAGTTGGGCCTGAGACTGCCCATTGTCATCTTATCTACCAACTGTAGACTGAAGCCCAATAGTAACAGTAAGTTATATAAAGGGAGGAAGAGAGTAATCTAGATTGGCCTGAAGCAACAATCTACTCCTGAAATTCTCAAGTTAGCGAATTAATGAATTTTCTGTTTGCTTATGCTAGTTTGGGTTGAATTTCTATCACTTATAAATGAATGAATTCTATCAAAGACACACTACAGTAACTGCTCAAGAGTGCAAGCTTTTGAGCTGCCTGTATTCAAATCCTCACTCTGTCCACTTAATTGGCTGAGTGACCTTGGACCTATGCCCCATTCCTTAGACTCCTTATTTGCAAATTGGAATAACAGTATTCATACCTCATAAAGTGACTGTGAGAATACATAATACACAATTTTTTAGTTTTTTTTAATCCTCTTTCTATACATAATACACAATTTTACATAAAAGAAAAACTGCTTAGAATAGTGCCTGGCCAGTAAGTGCTCAAGATAAAAACTAAAAATTTTAATAACATTATTTAATAATATTATATGCTATTATTAACACAGGAGGGCAGTAATCTATGGACTAATCTGCAACTATGACTATCCAATCTTTAGAAAATAAGCTAAAATCAATGAGCTTCCACTTGCAAAAATGTGGAATCAATGAGCTTCCACTTGTAAAAATGTATAATTAGGAACATAAGAGATGTATTAGTTAACAGGGAAGGCGTAGAGGTGAAAGAACACTAAAATTTAGTGCAGCCATGACTGCAGCTGCAGATAAAGCAGCCACTGTGGATCAAAGTACTTCTGGGGAGAGGGAAGTAAAGGGAGCAAGGAAAAGGGGAACTCTTTTTTATTTGTTTTTAAGGGAGGGGGACTCACTATGTTGCCCAGGCTGGTCTTGAACTCCTGAGCTCAAGTGATCCTTCTGCCCCAGCTTCCTGAACAGTTAGGACTGCAGGCATGCTCCCCTGCATATGGCTCAAAGGAGAGCTCTCAGAAAAGTGGGGAGAAAAAGACAATAAAACAGAAGCACCAGATGCTATGGTCACAGACTCCCAAAAGGGGCATACGAAATGGCTTTGGTTCCTGAAAGTTCTCCAGCTCCAGGAAAGCTCAACTTATCGTACAACGGTTAAAGTTCCTCAATATTGATAAGCCTCACTGATTATACCTTCCCAAAGTACACTCACTTTTCATAAGTAAAGTTTCTATGTCATACAACCAAAAGAGCTAATTAGAATTCACTTTAATAAATTTCATTGTTCCTTATCTTAATTATGACAAAAGATGAAATATTTTGTTATTGTTGTACACCTCTTACCTTACTCTTTCAGTGGGAGGTCCAGTGTAGTGCAATGGATTGAGATATTCTCTAGAGCAAAATTTACCTACTTCATCCACCCAATGGCCTGTTAATGTTGGCGGACAAACCACTAATGAAGGAAGTGGCATACATTCTGCCAATTTTGATCTTGCATACTCCTGGGCCCTTTATAATAGCAAAACACAATAAATTAACCAGCTTGTTTACATTTCTCCAAATCTGGAAATCTTATTTCAAAATAACATCTTAAATTACCTATGACAATGATCTCCTGCTAGAATGCAGATGGACTGTAAAGTTTTTCCTAAACCCATGTCATCACACAGAATTCCATGAAGTTTATATTTATTAAGAAATGCTAACCAGTTCACACCATCCTGTTAGGGAGAGAGAGAAAAATCATAAATAAATGTGAATACATCATAAATTTATTTTTCTTATAAAAAACATGTTTGCTAGCCAAAAGAACTCTGGCAAAAAAAAAAAAAAAAAAAAAAAAGTTTGCACAAAACAAAAATCTTTCTGTAGGCCAAAGAGAAATATATGGGTATAAGATACTAAACACAAGATTGTACTAAATGAATTTTATAAAATGCTTTAAGGCCAGGTACGGTGGCTCACATCTCTAATCCCAGCACTCTGGGAGGCTGAGTTGGCAGGATCACTTGAAGCCAGGAGTTCAAGACCAGCCTGGTCAACAAAATGAGACCCCTGCCTCTACTTAAAAAAAAAAAAAAAAAAAAAAAAAAAAAAAAACGCGGGGCAGGGGGAGGCCCCGGTATAGACCCACCACCACGGGGGGCTGAGGTAGGAAGAGGGGTTGAGTCCAGGAGTTTGAGGCTGCAGTGAACCCTGATTATGCCACTGCACCCCAGCCTGGGCAACACAGCAAGACCCGCTCTCAAAACACACCACCCCCCCCGCCACCCCCCCCGGCGGGCCGGGGC
>CAUYLG010051960.1:0-13089 GCA_963573385.1 Cacajao melanocephalus | reverse complement strand
TAATAGTGGGAGACTTTAACATTATACTGTCAATATTAGACAGATCAACGAGATAGAAAATTAACAAGGATATCCAGGACTTGAACTCAGACCTGGAACAAGTAAACTTAACAATTATTTACAGAACTCTCCACCCCAAATTCATTTCCTTTTTTAATGCACATACACATTCAGGTTCTTGTTCAGTTGTCAGAGTCTTCTTCGTGTATCTGTGCAACAGTTTCATCTGTCAAAAATGTAAATATCAGGAGGGCAGCCCCTCTGTTGGCACTTTGCCTATATTCTGCATGTTTCAGTGTTCAGTGAGAGTTCTAAAATGATGAGGCTCAAAGTTGTTTATGAAAGGCTTTTATATTATATTATTATTTTGGGTGACAGTCTTCACCCAATAGCTTTGTCCTGAAAGAACAGTTAAAGGGGTAACAGATAGTCAAGTGATTTATGCTGGTATAACTAACTTGGGCTAAAAACAGTGCTTGATACACAGACTCAGTAAATACCTACAAAAAGAGAGGAAGGAGGAAAGGAAGGAAGGAGAGAAGGGTAGGAATGAAGGAAGGCAAGAATGAAGCAAGGAAAGAAAATGACCCTGGATAGAACACTAATTTAAAATATAAAAGACCACCCATCTGGATTATTAGAACACCTAGAAAAGATGAGTTCTTTCTGATATCATGAGATATGGTAGGCAGACTAATGTTCTTCCAAAAATATCCATACTCTAATCTCTGGAATTTGTGACAATATCATTTTATATGCCAAAGGGGTTTGCCAATGTGATTAAATTAAGGGTCTTAAAAGTGGAGAGAATATCCTGCATAACCAGGTGAGCCCAACGTATCACAAGAATATGCATAAGAGAAAGGGAAAGGCAGGGGAAGGAGGGTCATAGGAGGAGACTGGGAGATGGGAGATGGGAGATGGGAAGCAGAGGTCAGAAAGAAGAGATCTGAATGTTCCACTGTTGGCTTTGAAGATGGAAGGAGAAGCCAGGAGCCAAGGAGTGCAGGTGACCTGTGGAAGGTGGGAAAGGTACATCAATGAATCCTTTCTAGGGTCTCTGGAAGAAATCCTGGCCTCCAGAAGTGTAAGACAATAAATTTATGTTGCTTCAAGTCACTACATTTGCAGCAGTTGGTTATAGCAGCAACAGGAAAGTATTACATAAGATCTCCGTTTGGTTTACCAGGGGCTTATGAAGACATTTTTGTGTAATTTTTAAAAAACCTGTTCTTTGAGCTTGCCTGCTTTATGTAAGTATATTTATAAATTTCAGGAAGTCAGAGGAGGTTTGTCATACAGCTCATCACAATAAAATTCTTGTCTTCTGCTTGTTTCCTGCTAAACTGAAGCCCAGATTCTAGATTTAGACTGGAACTACACTTACATTTCTCATATAATTTTTAAGAACAACCATCTACCATTAGATAACTTTTCTTCTAGAAAATGTTTTCCTCCAGCATATACATTAGTATGAAGCATATACCTATATGTAGTCTATAAAGACCTATCATTTAATTTTAAAAATCACTTACTAAGTGCTTAGCATATACTAGGTAAATGTTATGAACAGAGAAGACCACAATAAGCACGCCACAATGAACATGCATGTATACATATAATCACTCAACGCAAAAAGACCAAGGGGCCCAAAGTCATACTTAGTGGCACTGTGTAGAAGTGCAAAGGCTTGGAGGGCTGATATTTATTGAGAAATCCTTCTCAAGAAATAAATCCTTCTCAATAAATAAAATAGAATTTCATCTGGGCCCTAATTTGTTCAGATTTCCTCAAGTTCAGGAAAACGGTATGAGTAAGGAGTTGTGGTCATGTAAGTATAAGACATTTTCTAGAAATGGCAAGAAGTCAAGGATAGTTCAAGCACAGTGTATGAGTGTGTGTGGGTTTTGAGTGTATGGGTAGGCAAGAGAGTAGTACACATGAAACACATAAAGGGTAGGATAAGCTCTGTTCATAGTATTAAAAGTCATATTAAATAATGTAGACTTTCTTTTGTATATAATGAAATAAAAAATGAGGGATATCTGGGAGTGCAGTGTCATTCAGGTTTGTGAACTGATACTTTGACCTTTGACATTTAAAAGCACTGCAGGTTTAGCAATGGGCAATGGTTAAGTTCAAATCATATTCCCAAACAGCTCCTGACAAGGAGGAGGAAGACTAAGAGGAAGAGCAGGAGGGAGAGGAGAAGGAAGAAGTGGAGAGAGAAGACAACAAAAGTAAGAAGGGGATAAAGAGGATGAGGAGGAGGAAGAGAAAGGTCACATAATACTTTCCAGATCATCCAAACCACTTCTGACAGTGGTTGACATGCACAGGTTCTACTTTTCCAAAGCCAGCCTCTGGAAAACACACAGCTCCCTCACTTAGGAAAAATCCCATTTAGTTACAGCTGTTCTTCATGGAGTCACTGTTACAGAGCTTTGAAACTGGAAAAGGACCTCTGAGATGATTGTTTACTCACCCTTGGCTGTTTATTTTTTAAGTGGTATTGTTGTTCTTTTTTCTTTCCATTTATAATGGAAAAAAGAGGAGAGCAAGAAATAAGATTGTGAGGTTCCTTGCAGATTCCTAAATCATGTTCCCAAACAGCTCCTGACAAGGAGGAGGAAGGTGAAGAAGAAGAGCAGGAGTGAGGGGAGGAGAAGGAAGAGGTGGAGAGAGAGGATGACAAAAGTAAGGAGGAAGGGATAAAGATGATGAGGAGGAGGAAGAGAAAGAGGAGGAGAAAGAAGAGGAAGAGGAAGAAGAGGAGGAGGAGGAAGAAGAGAAGGAGGAGGAGAAGGAATAAGAGAAATAGGAGGAAGAGGAGGAGGAATAGGAGGAAGAAGAGGAGGAAGAGGAGGAAGAAGAAGGGAAGGAGGAGGAGGAAGAAGTGGAGGAGGAAGAGGAGGAGGAAAATGATGAGAGTGCCCAGCCTTTGTCATCTGTTCAATACTAGTAGCAGTAGAGAAACGTATTAGGCAAAACCATATGAAATCACCATTACCATTTTGGTAAATATGGTCAAATGTCAGCAAGTGGCCTTGGCTGAACTCATCCTTCTCTCCCACTTTCCACCCTTGAGATGAGTTTCTCCTCACGACCGCAGGACTCAGCACAGTTGTCTCAGTACTGCAGATGCGTCCAACAACAGCACTGGCCACGGAGCCTGTCCCCTTCACAATGTCACTCTGGCCAGTGACAGCATGAGGAGCGCACAACTACACTACCCAGAGCCTAAAAACACCATTCTGGGTGGCAGCATCCATAATGACTGCTAGGAACATATAGTGAAAAAATCAAGAGGCCAGTTTCTGTAGAGAACACATTTAAATGAAGAATCTGTTAGAGAGGCCATGGGATTGCAACACAACTGCTTGAATAAAACATTCTTTTCCTTATAATACAGGACAGAAAATTTTGGAACATGAAAAATGCTGCACTTCTCAAATTTTATTGCTTAAATGCTCAATTTATGTAAGGAATTTTAAAGCTAAAAGTAAATACAATGTAGCTCAGTTAACATTCAGCCTCATTATTTTTCTGCAGGTTTTTACACGTGTACATATTTGCTCCTCTAGTCAATGTTTTAATTTGCCAAGCTTTATAAAGATATTTCTCTTGAAAAGTAAAATGGATATACATGGGTCTGTTTCTAGATTAGCAGAATGACAGAGTATTGTTGAGTGTTGTGTAATGGCCTGTTAAAACATAATAACAATAAAAGTAAACTATTAGTTTTGCTCTTGATGCTACCTTTTTCTTAATAAGTGTGGAAGTAACATTTCAAGAGACAGGAAGAATGACAATAAGCCCCTTTGCCATCTTATCACGCCCAGAGCTTATAAACCAGAGGAAAGTAAACTTTACTATACAGTCATGACAAGATTATATTTTTATAACAGAAGATTCTTAGTCTGAGGGTGCTTTAATGGGAACAGGCAAAGAGATCAAAGGTTAGCATTGTACCCAGAACTTGATTGTTTTTTAATTTGGTATTTTAAATTTTAGAATAATAGAATAAAATAATAGGAGCAAAATAATAAAATACACTTTATTTATCAAGGGCCCAAATCACAAGAAAATCTTTAGGGAGAAAATTCATGTGAGGCAAACTGTCATTA
The DNA here is from genome assembly GCA_963573385.1 of Cacajao melanocephalus. Taxonomy (NCBI): domain Eukaryota; kingdom Metazoa; phylum Chordata; class Mammalia; order Primates; family Pitheciidae; genus Cacajao; species Cacajao melanocephalus. The sequence goes on along the minus strand of CAUYLG010051960.1, from coordinate 8,962 downwards.
AGTATGATATTTTCCCTCTCTTAATATATTATAGAGTTTCTCTCATCAGTGAAGGAATTGCTTTTTAGAGCAATGCAATCCCACGGAATAATTCAATTTGTTCATGTTAGCGGAGGGATTTTCCAATAATGAATTGAGTTTCATGAGAAAGGACACATTTTCATAGCTATGAATGGGGATTAAACCAGAAGAAACTTCCTTCCCTGTTCAGGTAAGTAATTTAGCGACAACAGAACACTTTCCCTTTGTGGTTGAATCATGACAGAATGGAGATACACTTAAGGAAACAAACTATGAGGGAAACCACATTTCATTTTTACTCTCTGATGGCAATTTAAGCCAGGGGAGGCCACACTGAGGATCCCCTGCCTGCTCTCTTCTTCCCTTACTTCCTTTCCTCCTTGAGGCCTTTTGTCTTCACTTTTCTTGTTAATTTCTTTGTCTATAAGAGTGAAATCATAAGTCACAAGATGCAAGCCAACAGCAATCTAAACAATGTTAATAAGCATTTGTGGTAAATGGGAAAACCAGCCAAATAAATGGATAAGGTAATGATTGTATTTTCAGAGTTACAATGGCGATCCTTTGGCTATGCCAGATTCACTTTCTGCCCATTTCTCCTGAAATGTCCTTAAAAACATGTTAAAAGATGCCAAAATGCTACATAAAAAAGGTATTAATTGAAATATGACTAATCTTTGGTAGAAATTGCCCCTAATCTCAAAACAAGATGGATCATACTGAAGAAGGAATAACATCCAGTCATGCCTAGACTTCTGAAACTTGATAAAATGGAATGATACTGGATAAATGACTGTTAGGCAGCAGCAGTTTTGTCTGGCATATGTATAACAACTTACTCTTAAGTTTCACATCCAAAACAAGGGATTCTAGCAGCACCAGGTGGACTGTGAGAGATGAATCTTTCAGTATAAGACACATATCTGTACACATATCAAGACTTTAAAAATGTCAAGACGAAAGCGAAATATTCTCATCAAAAGTCAGACTGAGAATTTAGGTGACTCATAACATTTCATTTCTTAAAAAAAAGAAAAGAGATCTGAGTTACATATGAAAAATGTTTCATGTTGCTAAATCTGGATGGTGGGTTTACCTGTGTCTAATTCTACAAATCTTTGGACAGAGGCATTAAGTTTGAAATATCTCATATTTTACTAAGAGCTGGTCTCCCTCGCCAGACTCTCTTTCACAGCTTTAAACTTCAGAAAAAAATCAAGTTAATAATTTCTTTTTATTTTCAAGGAAATAGGTAGTTACTCATGAGTTCTGTGTGCAGCCAGATGGCTTTCAGATTTTAAGGCAACTGTAAGTCTTGCTTGGACATGCGAGGTCTCTCAAAATACACCATCCATGCGCCAGTTCTGAAAATGTATGTAAATATATTCCAGTGATAAGTGAGATGACTCAAAGGCAAGAACTTATGCATGGCAGGCAAGTCCAAGGACAAAAGGACAGTGGTGAGCAATTGACCATGGTGAGCCCATAGAATCCCATCCTAGTAACAGTTGTAAATGACGTTGCCAAATTAAACAAGCATGTTAAACAATAGTTTTTGGAAAAATCTGTTTACTGTAGCAATCATCAGGGTCTGGAATTCTGTATTGACACCAAGATTAGTCAGAAGGTGGGTGGGGAAAAACGAAACACACTAAGTGTCTCACTGTAAAGAAAGAATAAAAAATGGCGGTCCTTGAATTAGGTCATTAGAGTACATAAGACTTTCCTACCTTCCAGAAATATACCTTCCTCATCACTGGAAAAAATCAAAGCAGAAAAAAGGACAAAGAATTCCGGAAACAGGCACAAACATAGAATGTACAAAACATGCCAGAAATTAGCCCTATTTTGGTCAAGACAAAAAATGTCCGCTTTCAAGAAATTTGCTTCCACTCCACTCTGTCTAAACAAAGAGGCTTATTCTACTTCTGTTGGCTTTGGCCTGATTGCTTGGTCTTTCCTTTTTGTGTCTCCCAGTCTGTTTCTTAGCTTCAGAAATTATGCCCTCCTATAAAATCCATATGCTCAATATAGTTTAGTCATAGAAGCTGAAGCCAGTATCTTTAACACCCCAAATCTCACTCGAATGATTCTCAGGTGAGAGTCACAGTCCTAAAAAGATGTGGTTAAGGAGAAAGGCTCTTCAGCACCCTTCCCTGTTTGACCATCCTAAAGAATGAGGTCAGAGAATTTCCAGAGTACACTGATCACCCCTATTTTCTTTCTGCTGAGAATATTCAGGCCTCCAAATCATGGTACATTTATCCTTTTAGCCACTTGTAACTTCAAAGACAGCAGAAACTATAGCATGGGCCACATTAAGAGCAGGCATGGGAGGAAATCTAAGTCTTCCAAGCCCAAAAGTCATGTTTCTCCTTGCTAGGAGACCCAGCCCCGCACAGTCTCTGTAGGACTTGCAGGAATCAATCTTTTGTCAGGAAATAAGGAACAGTCTCCTCTCATGCTATTTCTCAGATTGCAACCTTGTTCTTTTATTTAGTTATTCCCAGATTTAAGATTTATGGTCCTTGAAGACAGGAACTGTTTCTTGCCCTTCCTGATTCCCAATAGATTGGGCACATTTTCTTCTACTTAGAAGGCTGAATAAATATTTGCTGAATGGATTTAAAATTGATAATTGAACTGCTTGAGTTCACCGTGTTTTAGATTACTCAAGAGGTTAGATGTCAGGTTTTATAATTAGAAAGATGGTCACCTCCGTGATGCCATTACTGTCAGACTAGACAAGAAGGTTCAGAAAATGTACGTGTTGAATGGCAGGTGTGGAGTTGGGGGAGCAGCAGAACTACTTGAAAACACTGGAATTATTGCAGCCAAGGAAGAGAAGGGTTAAGAACAGCATGGCAGGATAGGACGGTGTGCTGGAGAGAAAGCATTTATTTCATGTAGAAGGTACAATAACACAGGGTAATAATTTACATTTGATTGGGCCGAAGGAAGGATTTCTAAACTCAGTGTTAAACCATTTAGACAGGTGCCCTGTGGACTCTTTTCCTAGAGAGCTTTCAAAATGGAATTGCCATATATCCCTTCCATATGGTTTAATCACAGGGCTTTCTGGGAAGGTATGCGTAAATTCAACACCATATTTTATTTGTAATTCTGAGAATCTGTGGTATGAACAACATCAAACGTGAGCTTTGCAACAACTCAACTCTGAACAATCTGATTTTCTTTTAAAACACATAGGCCAGAGTAAAGTTCTAAATCAAGTCTTTTAGTGAGGATTTAACTGGGTTTTGTTTGAAAATATTAGCTAGTGCATGGTACTGCTTATTGTATATGTTGAAGGAATGTCCAGGGGTGGGCGCTCTGGGAGGCACAGGAGCAGCCAGTGAGGTTTTCTGTCTTTGTCAGATGCAATGAATTGCATTCACCAGGCCCCTTCTTTAAATGTGTTATGAAAGTGACACACTGTTTACTTTCCGTTATGAGAAAGTACATTGCCGTGCAGGCTTGGAATTAACTGTTTTCATTTGATTACCTAAAGGATAACTCCCTGGGATATGAGTGCAATCATCCCAGTTATTCTCCTGGATAAAAAGAGACACGTAATTAATGGCCCCTTGTGCATCCCATCAAAGACAAAAAAAGGAACAGGAATGGTCCTGGGAGTAAGGAGTGTGAAAAGTAAAGAATAAAATTTTAGTTTAATTTTCTAGACGATGCATTTGAGGGAGGTGGGAGGGAATCAACTGCAAAGCAGTCATAGCCCTTCATTTCCCCTGACCCTGATCTTCACCCAGAGCATGGCGGAGACAAGAAGATACTGGAACAACGCTGTAATGAGTACAGCTGCTTTCTTCTGTGTGTTTGCAGAAAGGAAAATCATGTTTTTGTCATAAACAATTATGTGATTTCAATTTGAATTGGAAACAAACACTCTGTCTTCCACAAGTAGTGATGTGTTGTCACTCAGAAAACCCTCCACTTACTAAGATAAGGAGAGATTTCTCAGCACAAATTACGAACTTCAGAGGACTGGGGCTGAAGTTGAGGGCATTTGTAGGACCACTTGTCTAGGCCTGCCCACTTGGACATGTGTATATAAGATCTTTATGTACCATCTTATTCAAAGAGCAGACAGAAGCCCCCAGATCTCAGGCTTGAGGAAGCGAGCAGACAATGGCATCGCGTCACAGAAGCGCAGATTAAACCCAAGGTTTCATGAAAGGAAAGCAGTTCACACACAAAGCAAGCGTTTGCTCTGTGTCTCATCCAGGAAAGTAACCCACTGTGCTCAGAGACTCACCAAAAGGCCTGTTTCTTTTTTCCTATCTGAGGTTGATCACCAGATTAGCCCAGGGAGATGGCCCCTGAAACAAGCAAAGGAAAGAGTGGCCTTTGGGCCCAAGCTAGTTGACATTGGAATCAATATCTTTCCTTCTAGCGGAGAATGAAGGCTTCTAATCCAGTCATCCTGCGGCCTCTGGGATCCTCAGGTTGGAAGGAGTAGGGGATTGGTGCTCATTTCTGTGTCTAGCTGGGAACTTCCTGCTGGTGGGCCAGCAATCCCAAGCTTTTTGATTGCCTCAGCTTCTGGTGGAGGCAGGGAGGTCCACTGCCCGCCTCCCCACCTCAGCTGCAATTGCCTCCTAATTGCCATGCAGGCTTGAAATTAATTCTTTTCATTTGATGGTGGAGGCAGGGAGGTCCACAGTCCCCCTCCCCGCTGATCTTTTTTATATCAGCCTTCCCCCACTTGGTTTATGAATTTTCTTTTTTGGAAGAGTGCATCTTTACTGTCTTGTTCTGGATTAGGCTGCTAGAACATTAGATCCTATCTGGATGAATGAATAAAACAGATGTATGCTGTCAACCACAGGAGGTCAGAGGCTGTGCCAGGCCTGCTGAATATAACAGGCATGAAGTAGAATTATTGAGTAAAGGAAAAAAAGAAGGAAAGAAGGAAAGAATGTATTCAGCCTCCTCTAAGGATGGCAGTAAAATGTTCTCTCATCCATCTCACTCTCATTTGGAGAAGACCCATTTGTCAAATGTGTGAGAGTCTCTGCAGGTGAGGGTAAAGAGGCAAAGAGGATACATATTATGTACATAATTCTGATCAGTGGCAGGACATTTTGCATTCTTTGTCTCAGAGCAGACAATGGCAGTTTAGCACAGAAGTGCAGGTTAAACTCAAGGTTAACCCAAACTTAACTGTGAGAGTTGAATGCTACCTCGCCAGAGCTAGCACAATGGGAGAGCTCTCTTCTTCCTAAACACAATCCTGCTTCTTCCCACCTCCCATTCTCCTAATGTATTTATAGGAGAAGGTATTTCTCCAGTTGGTATTCAAGTGGAAGCCAACATCAGGTTTGTAGCTTTTTTATGTGGTCCTTTGCACAGACCCAGGGATTAGAATAAGCCTCAACATAAGCCACAGGGAAGGAGCATAAAAAAAAGATTCTAAACCTCACCTCTGCCCAGCTGACACCTGTAAAGCACAATCGTGTTTTAATGATAACACTTTGGAATGGCTCAGGTAAATATAACGCCATATGCAAGGCTTTCAGATGGTGGCAAATGCCATCAGTACTTATGATCCCTGGAGGTAGGTTTTCTCTTGCTGTGTTCAAGTTTGAATGGAATATAAATGCACCATTAAAGCTGCCCTAGAAGTACAGAGAGTTGTTGTTGCATAGTTAAGTGAAAAGGCAGCATTTTACGTCTGAAAGAGCAGTCATCTTGCAAACAGCAAATTGGTAGAGAGAGGCAGGGGAAAGAGATGTATGGAGAGTAACCTCAACAGGAAAGAGAGATGGAAGTCGGAAAGTTACTTGTAAATAACATACTGTACTTTATCAAGCTTTTAGAGAAAAAAAAATGCAGATTCTTTTCTAGGCTTAAATATAAGGTGCCAATCCCCCACCCTCCCACCCCAGCACCAGCAGGAAGAAGCCACTATGATCACCACAGCCATTGCTGGTAAGAAGGGGGCAAGAGGACAAACAACCCACTTTCACTACAGTAAACAAAGTGAGTTTAGCCCGTCACAGTGAATGATGAATGGCTACCTATCACTTTCCTAGGGAGAGAGAAACCGAAGATTGTGTATCAATTTTTATAATTTTAAGGCTGAAAGATAATAACTCTGCAGAAATGGAGCAGAGTATATAAAAACCCCCTCCAAAAATGTAATTACACGTAAAAATCCATAAAAATGTACAAAGTGATAGATGAACCAAAACTAAACAAATGCAGTTTTTTATCCTTTTGGAACTGAGCAGAAATAGCACATGTAGGGAGAATGATTTTATTTTGTATTTTTAAAAGAAGTATTTGGAACTTAATTGAATTATATTTCTGGTGGGAATTGAAATTTTCAGATGGAATATTGGATTTTATTCTAAATTGAATTCTATATTGAAGAGATGAAGAACAAACCATCAGTGAAATATTAACAATAAAGTTGACACATTTCAATAAACAACTAAAAGAAGCTGAGCATAATATAAGCTAGCATAATTTCTTTCTACACTCTCCTAAACCCCCAAAGGGTCTATATTAACTATTCTTGATAATTTGCATAAAGAAATCATCTTTGGTTGATTTTAATTAAACCCAGTTTACATTTATGTTTATTTCTAGAGATTCTTAAAACAGATCAAAATTCAATCATTTTCTTGTGGTCACCCTGCTGAGTCTACTGTTTCCCTTACACCTTCAACTTCATATTATTAGTGAATCTGGAACAGGTATTGAAATGCATGCCTCATTTTGCAAATTCCTCAGAAGTTACCAAGTTAATCCTGGATTCTACATACTACGTCTTTCCAATATATATTATTTTTATTAAATTATTTTGTTTGAGTTGTGCCTTCAGGAATTTTATGACTCTCCATTGGGTAAATTTAATCAACGTAAATATGTATAATAAAATGTGCTTACATTTTTTGCATTTAGAAATAAATCTAACCATTTGTTTAATAATTAGGGTTGATGAGAAAAATGCTTTTCTTCTCTCAACTTTGAAGATCTTGTGTCAGAAGTCCTTACAGATCTATTTATAAATTTTAAATTCATATATCAGCTAGTATGGACACCACCGTATAGTATAATCAAGGTTTGTTTTTTTTTTTCAATTTCTCTGGAATCTGGGTAACCTGTATTGTAAATACAGTGCTTTGCTTTGCTTTTCCTTCCTTTTTACCTTCCTTCCTTCCTTCCTTCCTTTCTTTCCCCTCCCTCTCTCTCTCTCTCTCCCTCTTCTTTCTTTCTTTCTTTCTTTCACAGAGTCTCACTTCGTCACTGCTCAGGTCATTCAGGCTGGAGTGCAGAGGTGCAATCATGGCTCACTGCAACCTTGAACTCCTGGCCTCAAGCAATCCTCCTGCCTCAGTCTTCCAAGTAGTTAGGACTACAGGCATGTGCCACCACGCCTAGCTAATTTACAGAAACTTTTTTTTTTTTTTGAGAGACAGGGTCTTGCTCTGTTGCCCTGGCTGGTGTCAAACTCCTGGGCTCAAGCGAGCCTTGCTGTCTCTGCTTCCTGAAGTGCTGGGATTATAGGCATGAGCCACTGTACCTGGCTAGAATCATTTTAATACACAATTTCAGTACATTATTTACATCAGCTAGATTTAGGGCAAATACAGAGACTAAGCATCATCCCAATGAAAGCTGTAGTTTTAAATGTCTGTAAGGAAGAGCAATGTGCCACCTCCCCACATCAACTTTGCTTACAGGAAGCTGTTTCCTCCACACCCCCAAAAGGAAGGCTGGACAAAGGGGCAAAGTTCTAAAAACCGACAAGGACTCAGAGAAGGGACAAGGAGAACCAGATAGGGATGGCGGGTTACAGAAATGAATCCAGAGCAAAGAGGAGGTAGAGAGATGAACAGGCCCTTAGTTTATTGCTAATTTCTTTAATATATGATGACTCTAAAACCTTGGTTAAAAACTCACTCAGGTTGTATAAACTTCCACCCTTCAGTGGCCCCAATTTTGAATAGGAGACCCTTGGTAGGAGCTAACAATATGCTCTGGGCGCTGGTGTGCCTGTTACCAGCAGTATGAACCGCAATTCATCTTACTAAATGCCTTGGACAGAATCCAGCTTGAGACTCAGAAAGCACTTTGGGATAAAAGATGTTGTCACTAAAGAAACCCTGTTTGCTTATCAAAGCACAGGCAACCAATTAATAGTTTTATCACTAATGCTATTACCCCGGGGGCTAAAATTAGGTTTATTTATTTATTTTAAGTTCAACATCCTAAATTCCACTCTAATGCACAACAAGGTACGGCTCGTATTACAAATGAATAACTTAATTAAAAAACATTGATTTTGCTCATTGACTGCTGCAAATTTTATTAAATATTAATGATAACATTTTGTATTTTTTATACTAGTCATGAAAGTTTTATGTACTCTCTCCCCTACAGCAGCCTTAGATTTCATGACAAAATCTTAGGCAGCTCAAAGTACAAACATAAATATTGCATTGGCCAGCTTGGTACAATATATGTGTGTACATAAGCCGATGAAAGGATGTGTGTACATTTACCCAAATGAGCGTGAGTGAGGAAAGCTGACATAAGGCAAGCAAGGGAGAAACTTAAATGGTGAAAGTTTACGTATTATTTTAACCACCAAGAAAGGTCACCCAGAAAGAAAGTCCTAGGAAAAGTGCCCTGTGAGACAAGACCTCAGAACCTCTAACCACGTCTGTCCTTTTGCCAAATTCTGTATATGGAATTCAAGGCACAAAACCCTGCTCCATAAACCACATGATTATATAGGTTTCAAGTCTATGGCAAAAGGTTTCACCATAAGGACAAATGTCTCCTCTTTCCTCATCCCATGTCTGCAACAACAAATGAAAAATTCAATAAAAGCCACCAGGCTATGAGAGAGCCTTTAAAATTTTTGCAGTTTTTTTTTTTTTTTTTTTTTTTTTTTTTTTTTTTTTTTTTT
>CAUYLG010051959.1:0-107337 GCA_963573385.1 Cacajao melanocephalus | reverse complement strand
ATTAAAATTAATTTTTAAAATTAAACATTTGTTGGAGTTAATTGCCATTTGTTCCCCAATATCAATGTTCCGTTTTCTTACACTAGTAGTGCCCTAATTTTTTTTTTTTTTTTTTTTTTTTTTTTGAGACAGAGTCTTGCTCTGTCACCCAGGCTGGAGTGTAGTGGTGCAATCTCGGCTCACTGTAACCTCCACCTCCCAGGTTCAAGCAATTCTCCTGCCTCAGCCTCCTGAGTAGCTGGGATTACAGGCGTGCACCACCACGCCTGGCTAATTTTTGTATTTTTAGTAGAGAGAGTGTTTCACCATGTTGGTCAGGCTGGTCTCGAACTCCCAACCTTGTGATCCACCTGCCTCGGCCTCCCAAAGTGCTGGGATTACAGGTGTGAGCCTCCGTGCCCAGCCTAAGCCCTAAATTTTAGTTGGACACATGACCACCCAGAATACAGACTACATTTCCCCACTTCCCACCAGTCAGGTATGGCCACGAGACTAAGGTCTAGCCAGTAGGATTGCGTTCTCTTTCTATTCTTAATGGCTGGAATGCAGACACCATAACGAGAGATGCGGTGGCCATCTTGGGTCATGGAGAGAGTGTAAGAAAGTGGGCAATGCACGGGAGAGCAAGGCAGCAAGAGGCCAGCTCCTGAGGACTCCATGGAGTACTGCAATCAACTAGCCCCGCATTCCTACGTTTAGATTTTCACATAGAAGAGAAATAGAGTTCCATCTTGTTTCAGCCACTGGTTAATTTGGGTCTTGGCCACTCACAGCAAATTCGTTTCCAACGTGGAGATTCAGGGCTATAATCCTGAGAGCTGGAATGTGCTGTTAAAATAGGGTAAGGGATTCAGAACTTGGACAGAAGTGGTTGGGGTAACCTAAAAAAATGTAAGAGTGGAGGAGCAGAAGAAACTGGATGTAAAGAGTAGATGTTATGAAAGGAAAAGAAATAATAACAATTCTTTATCACTAAAACCTTTATCTGGCCCAGTTAGATAATCTACCCCGTGTGCAGTGGATCTGGTGATGGAAAGGACCAAAAGGATTAGAAATTGACACTTAGGGAAAGAACAAAGAGAATGCTCTTATGCAAAGAGCGAAGGACTGCCACTGCTTTAAGAGAGGTCATTTTAACAAAGTCAAACCTAAGGAATAAATCTCTAACATTCTCAGTCTGTGCCGGAGGAGAATTTTGAGGGGCTCTGGGTCCTCTTCCTGACCCCACTAATCCCATGCTTATCTACCTTTCGACAGTGTGGTTCTCTCATTCATTGGTGGACTCCTACCTATGTTGGAACAAAGGTTCATGTCCAAGGACAGTATTGAAGGAAACTAACAAAAAGCATTCCCCCAAAAGTGTTTTTTTAAGGTAGCCATTAAAATTATAAAGATATATATTACTGCTATGGTAAGATTTTCACTATTTATTACTAAGTGAAAAAAACCCGAGTACAAAACAATATACGTAGCTTCCTTTTCTAAAGTATGCATTTTTATGTGATTCTATTTGCAAGGGAAAACATCTGAAAGGAGAAGCACTAAATGTTGGCGTTAGTTCACCTAATGATGGGGTTTGAGTGACTTTTTCCTTTTTGTTCATTTGTATTTTCTTTTCCTGCAATGAACATATATCGCATGCACTTTTTTAGGGGATAAAAATAATAGACATGTGTGGTTTTATTGACTTTCTATTCTGAGAAGTGTAGGAAGAATCTTCTGAAAGTAAAGCAAATTAGCAAGCAAGACCCCACTTGAGGAGCTAAAGTATAATGATCATAATGGAAACTGTAATGAAGATGATTTAAGGAGGATGATGCTTCTTTCAATGGCTCTCAGGGTGCTTTGTGAAAATTCAGAATTGGCACATACACTGTCTCCGTTACTAAAACCCTAAAATTGGTCTTGTTTTTTAGATGGATAAAGCTGACACCTCTTCTGATTCTCCCATTGGTTCAGGCACTCCTCCGTGCCGTCTCTTATAATAAGCCTATTTGCACATATCTCTCTACTTTTGGCTTACCGTATTATAATTATCTTTTCATGTGTCTTGTTCCCCAGTAGTCTTTGGGCTCTTTGAGATCAGAATGATTATTAGTCATTTTTGCATCCCCTAAGCTGAGCACATATTTGTGAATGAATGAAAATGTCCTATTTTAGGTTCATTGTCTACCTGACTCTTTTATTGGCTTCTAGGAAGGAAAATAAAAACCCATTTTTCCTTCAACATTTTCCATTTTTACCCTTCCTCTGAAGTGCTAAAACAAATGGTCCTTGTGTATGAATCTATATTTTAATTCTTGTTTGTTTTGTTCATTTAGACATCATCTAGGTTTTAGCCTTTGGATGGGACAATTTTAAACTGGATGACAGTTTGTGCTTCTTTTCCACACCCGGGAGCTTCTTCAAGATTAACTACAACCTACACATACACACACACACACACACACACACACACAGAGAGAGAGAGAGAGAGAGAGAGAGAGAGAGAGAACTTGATTTAAGAATGAGATAACTTTAGAGACCTAAATGAATGAATATAATGGTTACATGGTGGAACTTTTACCCTACAGCAGACAATCACTGAGATATTTATTTTTAGGAGGAGGGAGTTTCTGGTGCCCCTCAAACCATATTCTTTTCCAGGACTCATTTTATAAATCTATAGCATAGAGGGGATTGACTATTAGCTGATCTCACTGAGGTTCATTCTAATCAGGACATACTATGGCATGTATATACTTGTTGAAAAAAAGAAAAAAACACCATTAAAATCCATTCATTTCTGGGCTTTGAAATGGAACTTTCTTCCACTTCTCTGTGCTTTTAATCAGTACCCCCTCCCTACACACACACCCACAGCTTGTGTTCTTCTTGTCTACCAAAAGAGAAGCAGGATCAAGTTGTCTTTGAACACACAACTTCTACATAAGGGAAGTGATGTGAAAATTTAAGATAATCACCTAAATAATCCACCCTGAAAACACTTTTACCTTAAAATATTCAGATAATGAAGGTGGAAGATACATTTCAAAGCACCTCAGATAACCAGATAATTATTCCAATTCTATACTTGTGTTTTGCATCAACCTAATATATAAGACAGTGATGATAGTAAGTGAAAATAAAAACACCATCCTGTACCAAGCTAATCATATTTGAATAGTGAAAATTCTCAATATTCTTATAAATGGATTTCAGTGTAATAAGTCCAACAAACTGAGAACAATGTAACAGATTTGAATGAAAAGGCCCCACCTTCCAGACCACAAGTCAACTCTCTCCTTTTCTTCCTCCTACTTTTTGTGGTTTTGATGTGAACATAGAACACGCGTTGGAACCCAAGACTTTATGTTGGTGCATTGGTATAATTTTTTTTTTTTTTGAGACAGAGCCCCCCTCTGTCACCCAGGCTGAAGTGCAGTGGTGCAATCTTGGCTCCCTGCAACCTCCGCCTCCCAGGTTCAAGTGATTTTCCTGCCTCAACCTCTGAGTAGCTGGGATTACAGACGTGCGCTGCCACGCCCCGCTAATTTTTGTATTTTTAGTAGAGACGAGATTTCACCATGTTGTCTAGGCTGGTCTCAAGCTCCTGACCTCAGGTGATCCACCCGCCTCAGCCTCTCAAAGTGCTGGGATTACAGGCGTGAGTCACTGCACCAGCTGCATTGGTATAATTTTTATAGATACTCTGGTCCCAACCCAGGTAGATATTTTTCAACTTTCTAAACAAATTTTTAAACAATATTTTATAGTAAATTGGGAATGTTTTCATCCCTTTATTAATTAAAAATAAACCAATCAGGCTGGTTGTGGTGGCTCATGCCTGTAATCCCAGCACTGGGAGGCCAAAGCAAGTGGATCGATTGAGCCCAGGAGTTTGAGACCAGCTTAAGCAACATCGTGAGGCCGTGTCTCTACAAAAAATACAAAAATTAGCCTGGCTTCGTGGCCTGCGCCTGTAGTCCCAGCTAACTCCAGAGGCTGAGGTGTGAAGTTGGCTTGGGTCTGGGAGGTAGAGGTTGCAGTTGAGCCTGGGAGGTGGAGCCAAGATCATGCCACTGCACTCCAACCTGGGCGACAGAGCTAGACTCTGTCTCAAAAAAAAAAAAAAGTTTGGGTGTAGTGGCTCATGCCTGCAATCCCAACACTTTGGGAGGCCAAGGCTGGTAAATCACTTGAGGTCAGGAGTTAGAGACCAGTCTGACCAACATTGTGAAACCCCTTCTCTACTAAAAGAACAAAAATTAGTCTGTCATGGTAGAGCAGCTACTGTAATGCCAGCTACTCTGGAGGTTGAGGCAGGAGAACCGCTTGAACCCAGGAGGCGGAGCTTGCAGTGAGCTGAGATCGTGCCATTGTACTCCAGCCTGGGTGACAGAACGAGATTCAATCTAATTAATTAATTAACTAATTAATTTAATTAAATAATAAACCAACAGTCTCTTAAAAGCTGGGCTCTTGCACAACCCTAAACTGCCTCAGACAAGCCATGGTCAGTTTGTGAGACTCATTCATCGTGTGCAATTGTGGCCCATGGCGCCCTTCAGATTCAAATTCTCATCCAATTTCCCTTGCTACTCCAGGTTGCCCTCAAACTTTGTTCTTTTTTTCACATCTGGCAGGAAACTCAGATGACTAAGAGAAATATCTTGTTTTCTGGTGGCCAAACCTTGATTTCTTATCATTCAGGGCCATTATCGTCTAAATGTTCTCCGTGGTTCTAAAACTTTAGTACGAGACCATGGGGTTGTGAAAGTTACTTTTGAAAAATTCAGGTCTCAAAACTCCAGCCCCAGTGATGCTGATCCTAAAATTCTAGGGATAGGGAGTTGGAGAATGCAGGTGGAATCAGAAATCTGCCTTGAGAATAAAATAACCACAAGCCACCCTGACAAAGGTGGTCTCTTAGCCTCCCTTTAAGAAGCACTGGGGAGAACTCCAACCCCTTCTGATGGTTGGACAGTGATATTTTACCAGCAGAGGCAGGACCCGGGATGCGTTCCAATGGGACGTTCCTCTCTTGAGCTCTTTAAACTGAATAACAGCCCAAGCCGTTGGACGTTGAGCGTGTTAGCAACAGGTGCCCCAAAGGCTGGCTTGCCCCTGTGTCTCTGCGCAGGGAAGCTTTCACGGCGTTGCTTTCCTCCGCCGTGCACAGTGAGAGGAACAGTGGCCAGCTCCGCCCGTGGCGGCCCCCACCCTGTGCGCCCTGCCACTTACGTGCCCACCACCAGGCTGGCGCCCTCCAGCACCGCCAGGCTGCGCAGCGCGTCCCGCGTCAGGAAGCGCTGGCCACGGGCGCACACCAGTACCACTTGCCGCGCATTCTCCAGCAAGAGCCTGTGGCCGCCTGCCATGTCGCTGCTCGCCGGGGGTCGCCGGGAGGCCACCGGGCTCGGGCCGGGGGCAGGACGCAGTGGAGGACGAAGAGCCGCAGCCTGCGCCGCCAGGGGCGGGGAGGGTGGGGCGGGGGCGGGCACTCGCATCCGCTGCCCTTTGCTCGCCTCCCCCAACCACAGCAATGAGGGCGGTAATCATTGCAAGAATGGCAATGAGTCGCAAACCTGATGAGGAATCCACTCTTTATTGGTGGTCTTGTCCTGTCCTGAGTAAATGAGAGGGAGACTAGTGTTCCTACTTTTCAGATAAGGAAACTGCAGCTGGGTCGCCCCGAGAGATCAAAGTGGGCTGTGTTGATCACGTGGTTATGTGGTAGCGGGTCAAGGCGGGTGGGTGAGGGCGCCCGGGGTGTTCGGGAGTGACGGGCGAGAACCTGGGGTAGAGCCCCGAAGGGGACACAGTGGGGGAAAACCTCTGCCCAGGGGGTTGGGCGGGAGCCTGGAGGTAGCGCTCCTGGAGAGGGCAGAGTAGGGGCAGGGACTGGAGCTTGGAGGTAGAGCCCCAGGAGAGGGCAGAGTAGGGGAAACCTCTGCCCAGAGGGCTGGGGCAGGAGCCCGGGACGCGGAGGGCCGCGGGCCGAGGGAACCTGGGGGGTAGGGAGGAGGGGGGTGCGGTGGGGGAGTTGCTCTTGGGTCCGCGCGGGTGGCGGGTGCCGCGCACTTATTCGTTGGCTAGCTCTGTTCCGGGATCCGCTACCAGACGGCCCCTGAGATGATGGGGAACCGGTATGCGGGACGATAGAGCAGAGACCGGAGGATCGATTGGCATCTCCGCCCACATTCCCCACGTCGCCTTCCCGAAACGGATCCAAACTCATTGAGGTAAAACAGGTTTCAGCTCACTGTCCGCCCCTGCCCCTCCGAGTGTTCCTTTCCCAACTCAGCTGTGTCTGGTGGGGTCTACAAGCAACTTGCAACCAAAATTGGAGACAGACTCAAGTTTATGGAAAGATAGTCTGTGATTCTCAGCCACGTCGCTTCCTGCCCATCAGTTGCTATGGAAACTCTGCCCGGCACAGGCTTTTGTTTTGATTCCTTAATTACTTGATTTCGTTTATACATGTTTATTACAAGCTCTGTTTTAAGTCTTGTGGAACATACAAAGACAAGAAAGGCACTTTCCCTGCCCAGCAAAGACTTTACAATAAAAATGATAGATATGGATGCAAATAATATACTATAAAAGCAGACTGAGCCTGCAAAACCACAAAATATAGAAGTTAATTTACTGTCATTAAAAAAAACATAGAACAGAAAGCAAAAACTCCTTTAGATGACCACGATAAATAAGAATATAATTTAGCTTCATATTATGGTCTATAAAAGAGAGATCATTTAGGAAAGAGAGAGGAAAGAGAAAAAATAGAAAAGAAATAGACAACGTTAGTGAAAGAGACCCTAAGGGTGGGGGGACATCAGAAGATTATTCACAGCTCACATACACAATCACAAACAGGTTGTATGTGTGTATATGTGTGTGTGTGTGTGTGTGTGTGTGCATAGCTTTTAAAAAGTTTATACACATATATATTTCTATGTCTTTAAAAAGAGAAGTAGCAACAGTGGGGAATAGAAACATAAAGTCACTAACTCACAGAGAAATATTAAAATTTTATATCACAAAATTTCTGCTAAAGGCTTTAATCGGTTACATTTTGCGATTTTAGGCATAGTTGCAGAACTATGCAATTATAAAGGATGGATTAAAATTATAGAAAAATAGAAAGGGTTCGATAAACTTGTTTTAGTCTCACTTCTGTTTCCTATGAGCTGTTTGGGAAATTTATTTATGGTAATTTCTCGAAGCCTCCATTTCCTCATGTTTATCATAGGGATAGTTATTTCTACTTTGTGGGCTTGTCTGAATTTTAAATAAAATAAAACGTAAATAACATAGCCCAGTGTCAAGCTCTAAACAGGTAATAGGTATTATTATTTTTATTAGTTTATTTTAATCCTGCTATTTGTCTTTCTGACCAATTAAGTTAAGGATTAGATTTCAGCCAGTAGTATAGTTCCCCTCCTGACTTAACAGACCATGTATTTAAAGCTTGCAGGTTCTGGGTGAGTCTAAAAGAAATTATATTTCTTTTTCATAGATATTTATGTTTGTGGGTGAACTGTGCATCTGATTCACAGTCCAGACAGACACATTGAGAAGCTCTTGCAAGCAGGAGGTTTTCAAAAGCAGAAAGGATGAGTGAATTTCTCTCCTTGGTTACTGTTCAGCAGTTATAGATGGGTAAGAATGACACATTTTTCCTTGGAAATAACCAATATCTCAATAGCAGCTCTTTAGTACTTTTCACATTATCTGACTTGTATTTGCTGACTCTTTAACCTGTCCTTCCTTCCTTTTAACCTCCAGTTTTGTTTTGTTTTTTCACTTCGCAAAAGGGGCAGTCAGAAATGTCAACAGAAAAGTCCATACTAAGTAGCCTGACGCCAGCAGTGCCTTAAAGGTCAAGCTGAAAGTAATTTCCTCATCATTGTGCTATGCTCTGATCCAGTCAAAAGAGGCAGTGTGCGTGTGAGCAGGCCAAGGACCCAGTGGCTCCTGGCTTTTAGGTAAACAAAAAATTGCTAGCTCTGATCTCTCCACACCATGCAAGGACACAGTTCACAGCCCCTTTTCCTAGTATTTGTCCAAGGTAGGTGGAGAGGAGGTGGGAAAAAAAAGTGGGAGTGTATTGGGTCTGGGAGAACCAGTCTAAATCCTCGTATGGATGCAAAGAGAAACACTGCTTTTTATCTCATATTGACATCATCTGGAAATCTGTTTTCATTGGGTTTTAGAGGGTGTTGTTGCAAAAAACAAATAAACAACTTCGAATAATTGAGATAATCTGGAAATCGGTTTTCGTTGGGTTTTAGAGGGTGTTGTTGCAAAAAACAAATAAATGACTTCGAATAATATCTGGCAGACAGTGTTATTCATTTTATTTAGAGTTGGTTTAGAACCTTAGGACTGGGCCTTATAAAACTCCACTCTCCATTCCTCACTTCCCCTGGAGGTTGGAATGTTAAGAACCTACACGAAGCTGATTCAGGTCCCCGACATTTGCACTGATATTGCTGGTAGATTGCTCTCCAATGACCAGGTTTCAAGAACTCTGACTGGAGTTTCTTACCAAAAGCAATTGTCAGTTATGCTTCCATTTCAAATGGTGGCAGTTATTCACAAGACAGACTGGGCCAGAAACAGGAGGATCTGGACAATATCTACTCTGAAGAAAGTTTAAGTGATCACTTCTTCACAACCTACTATGAGCAGGCACTTTGCATATATTATCTGTGTTTGAAAATTCCAGCAAGCCTGTAAGGAAGGTGTTATTATTCATAATTGATAGAAGATTCTATGGTGCATTAAGCCTAATTCTCTAGACCCAAAAAAAGAGTGGATAAGAGTCAGAGGCAGGAGTTAAAGCTGCCTGCCCCCAAAGGCGAGAGGTCTTTCCACAGTGCCATTCCTACTATCCTTGAAATGACACTTGTCAAGGGACCTGACTCAGAAAGCACATGTAATTGTACAGATATTAGAGGAATACAATAATTAAAGCAACCAGCATGGTGTTTGCTTGAAAGAACAGTATACATTACACCCATGCCTCTTTGGATATCTAATACATACCTCCCGTTTCACACGTCCCAAAATGAGCCTCTGATCTTCCCAGCCGCCCCTTCCCCCACTGCCTTCTCTGTCTCCATTTATGGCAACTCCATCCTTTCTTGCCTCAGTTCTTTATCTCATACTTCACATCCAAACCATCAGCCAATCCTGTGGGCTCTACTGTCAAAACATATCTAAAATCGGACCACCTCTCACCACTTCCACTGCTATCCCCAGGGATCCCATTATCTCTTGCCTCCCAGTGGCTGTAGTCTCCTAATAGATCTCCCTCTGCGACCCTTTTCCCTTTCTACAGTCTCTTCCCAGCTCAGCATCAGAGTAATTCATTGAATGGTTCCATTGCACGGAGAAAATGACCTCTCTGGCCTCATTTGGCACTCTCCCCCTTTGTTCACTGTGCTTAAGGCCCAGTGGTCTCCTTACTGTTCCTGAAATACACCAGGCACATTCCTCCCTTAGAATGCACCCCTCCATGTGCTTATACTCCCATTGCACTTACTATGCAACTGATGCCATCCAAAGGCTGGACATGGTAACTTACCTAATAATCCCACAAGGTAGGCACTCTTTGCATCATTCCTCTTGAAAGATGGGGAAATTGAAGTGTGAGGATTAAGGGACATAGAGTCTATGCTCTTAATCGTTTAGCTCATGTCATCTCTAAAAAGGATGACTGGCAGTTACACACCACCATTTTACATTCCTGATATTTCTGAGCTGTTGATCTTTTTCATCTATTGGAAGTTGAATTTGAACATGGATTTAAGATGTGAATTTTCAGGCATTTGCTATACAATCCAATTACATTTTCCCTCTCTTTTGGTACAGAGCCTTTGTTTAGCCATCATGCTATTTTTATTTTGCACCACAAAGACATCCACTGACTTTAACATTTTTCTGATTGGAAAGGGGATTTTATAATCCCTTTCCAAGAATAATTGGTTCTGTTCCTCTACCTCCCTTTTGTTCTTCACCAACCTTCCATTCATCAATAGGGGAATTCATGCATATGGAAGTATAGAAGTATAACAACGTCTAGAGACAGCTGATTGTATTTATGTGTTACATGAACTATGTAAGAGATGGAATAAGAGCAGATATCTGCTCTTAGCAATTGGCTTAGAGGAACAGAACTTTCAGTTTTTCTGTGAGTGAAAAAGTGCTTGAACCCATGGATAAAGATGCTCATTGCAGAAAGACTTTAAAGATAAAGGGAATGAGAGTGGGAAGGGGAGTGAATTTAGATAGACTGACCAAAGGAGTGAAAATGTGACAAGAAAGAGGTGAGCAGAATCTTAAGAGTGGAGATGAGTACAGAGTGTAAATCAAGAAAATCTAGAAACCTTTCATATTAGCCATTCAAATTCAAAATACTTATCAACACAGGTTGTCACCAAATTTTTCACCGACGCTTCTTTTCCACCCATGAGAATGAATGTAATGCCTGTAAAAAAATGTTCAGTCATTTGAAAAAGTATAATATCAATGCCATATGTTTTTATTTATCTGTTTCTCTTTTATAAGCTTTAACATAATTTTTAAAAATCTTTGTTTTTATAACCACTGAAACTAAAATTGGATGCTAATTGGCAAAATATTAGCACATAATAGTTCCCACTTACTGAGCTGGTCTGTAAGCCAGGCACCCTACTTGGTTAAATCCATTGCCCACTGAATCCTCAAGGAAGCCTTAAGAGGTGTGTCTACTTTATGAAACAGGAAGCAGAGGCTCAGAGATGCTGAGTAATTAAGATGTAGGCTCCATGAAGACAATGGCTTTTGTTCTTCTTTTTTTGCCTTTTTAAAAATTGCCCTGTCCTCCACACATAGAACAGCGCCTGACACATAGTAGGTACTCAATAGATGTTTTTTGAATGATACATGAACTTGCTCACACATAAGTAAATACCAAACCAAGATTCAAAAATCAGGCTTGTCCAAACTCTACGTTCTTAATCACCTGCTGCTCTGCTTCCAGGATATTTCGCCCTTAAATATGGCTCTCTGAGATTCCCGAGGCACAGATTTAAATGGAAAGCCCCAAATAGGGTGTGTTGTCCATTGTTTCTGTTGTGAGCATGCTTCATATAAACTCCTGGGTATCTCTGATTCCCAAAATGAATATATCTTTTATTTTTCTCATTGTAAGAGTTATACCTACTCATTGAGAAATTTCAGTGATACCCAAAATATAGAAATCAGAACAAGGATTAGGGTAAGGCCAGTGAAGCTCTAGCTTCAGGCACAAAATTTAAAGGGGAAAGCAAAAACTCAATAATCAAAATAAGCAATATTTTAATTCACTAGGTAAAAAATATAAATTAAAGCAAAAAATCATGATAAACGAAATAACAGAATTTTAAATAGAGACAAGTTCTGTGGGCCAGGATTTGGGTGAGTAGAGTAAGGCACTGGCTCTCACGGTCACACAAGTACAGGGTCAGATACTATTTGTATTTGCAATTTTGATATTTTGTTCATTATAGACTTTCCTGCATTTATTTAGAATTTTTAAAATATATATTACATTCACATTTAATTTATCATGATAACTGAAGGTTGGTTTTTTTCTTTTGTTTGTTTTTGTTTGTTTATTTTAGTAATCTTTAAGTTTTGCAGCTAAGGTGGAGTGCCTCAATCACCTAACCCTAATCCCAAACGTGGTAAAAATGAGAGATTACACCAAATCACAGATAATCGTGTTTGATGAACGGCATTTCAAATACCTCTCAGATTTTTCCACATATTTTTTAATCCACACTATCCCTACTCTTTTGAATTTTTTTTAAACCTATATCACAGACAGAGGTAAACAGTGACTACAGCATCATTTTAAGGGGCCAACTGGTAATTCATTTTATGGATATACCATAGTTATTTGGTCAACTCCGTATTTATGAAATGACAATGGACAAACATGAGTGCACATGCTCTTTTGGCTGCTAGTGTGACTATTTTCTTGACATAAGATACTAGAATTGAAATGGCTGGATCAAAGAGTATGTGTGTGCACTGCTTTTAAAAGCCGTAAGGACTGTTAAGGAGTTATTTAATTTAGTCCTTTTATGCAATGTTCATAGAATTTTTTTTTAATGTATTTTATTTTCTTTTAACAGGGCCAGGTGACAAAATGTCCTCAAATGTATTGCCGACACTGAATTCTGGAGGTAAAAAAAAGATCAATCAATATATCCTTGCTTTGTGCCCGGTAGTGCTAGGCTCCGTAGCAGGTTATGATGGTGAGAAAAGGAGAATGTTCCACAATAAATATAAGATGTAGAGAGTTTATAAACTACCTGCAGAGAAGATACTGTTCTACTTTTTAATTCAGAACAAATCTTCAAATCAGAGGGTGCATTAAATTGTCATATTTAGCTAGATTGCCCCAGTCTCTCATGACATCAATTAACTCAATTATTTGTCATAGTCAAGGACATACATAACTAAACTTTATGAAAATCTACCCTCTTCTTTCCTTTACTACCCTTTCTCATCTTATCCTTCTGCTTAGTTTTTATTTTTATTTATTTTATTTATTTTTTTGAGACAGAGTTTTGCTCTTGTTGCCCTGGCTGGAGTGCAATGGCATGATCTCGGCTCACTGCAACAAGCAATTCTCCTGCCTCAGCCTCCCAAGTAGCTGGGATTACAGCCATGCACTGCCACACCTGCCTAATTTTGTATTTTTAGTAGAGACAGGGTTTCACCATGTTGGCCAGGGTGGTCTCAAACTCCTGACTTCAGGTGATCCACCCGCTTTGGCCTCTCAAAGTGCTGGGATTACAGGCATGAACCACCACACCTGGCCTCCTTCTGCTTATTTAGAAGCTTACAAGGAATTAGGATTTATTAGTATACAAAGAATAACAATTTCACTTATAAATACGACAAAGATTTCACAACTGGATAACACTAAGAGTTTGTTATAGGTAACAGGCGCTCAGGCAATCTACAGGCATTCTCTTTAAAGGAATATTTGGCACTATTCGTATTTACAATGTAAAAGTTTGGCTGCAAGTGACAGAAAATATAAAACAACTGTGGCTTAAACATGATAGAAGTTTGTTCTCTCTCAGGTAAACAAAGTCGGGATACAAGCTTTCCATATGGAGGTTCACATCAGGGGCCCAACTCTTTCTAGCTTGCTGCTGGGCTATGTTCTTGGTCCAAGATGGGGGCTTCTGCACCAGTGATCACATCCATATTCCTGGCAGCCAGGAGAAAGGGGGAAGGGGGAACACGCTCTGAAGTTGCATTCACCACTTCCACTGACATCCCCTTGGCCAAAACGTAGCCACATGGTTATGCCTGCCTCCAAGGGAGGCTGAGAAACGTAGTCTCTACTCAGTGTTCATTTAGGGTTCTATTCCTATAGAAGAATGTGTTGGATGTTCATCTCAGTATAAGAGCCTCAAAAGCAGCCATCTTTGTTTTCTTCACCAGTGTACCATCAGTGCCTAAAACAGTACTTGGCACATAGTTGGGGCTTCATAGGTATTTGTTGAATGAATGAATTAGTGGATGAATGAATTAATGAATAAATAGAAGAATCAGGACCAGACAAATAGAGTATCAGTAAGGGGCAAGGCTAAGAAAGGAGTAAGACTGTGTGAGTGTGGTAGACAGAATAATGCCCCCCAAATATGTCCACATTCTAATCCCTGGAACCTGTAAATGCATTACCTTACATAGCAAAAGGGACTTTGCAAATGTGATTAAGTTAATTACCTTGATATGGGAAAGTTATCCTGGATTAGCTGATGGGCCTAATATAATCCAAGAGTCCTTGTAAGAGGAGTATCAAAGACGGAGAAGGTGATGTGTCAATGGAAGCAGAGGCTAAAGTGATGCACTTTGAAGTTGGAGGAAGAGACCACAAACTAAGGCCTGCAGGCAGCCTCTAATGGCTGGAAAAAGAAAGGAAACTGGTTCTCACCAGGAGCCTCCAGAAGGAACACAGCCCCATCAACTTATGCTCGAAGGACTTGTTGCGGACTTCTGGCCTCCAGAAGTGTAAGCAAATACATTTGCGTTTGTTTAAACCACTAGGTTTGTGGTAATTTGTTACAGAAGCAACAGGAAACTAATACAGTGAGGCAGTGAAGAGAAAGGCTTCTCCCAAGGTTGTTAATTAGTAATGGCAGGGATTTGCAAGGAAACTTAGAGAAGAATATAATAGTAACAAAAGAGAGAGAGTTTAAAATAGCCAGGATTGAGCTAATAGAATTTGATTTGTAGAACTAAGCAGACCCCTTATTGCTAAAATGGAGTATTGGAGAGAGGTTGAGCCTAGTGTCCAGTGTGCTCAAGAGTTAGTGGAATGAGACTCTTTGGTGGAATTTGAGGTACATTGTGGGTATGGGGTGCTGTAAGGGGTTGAATGCAGACCCCAAAAGATATTTCCACCAAGAGCCTGAAAACGTGACCTTGTTTGGAAAGGGGAATCTTTGCGAAAGTGATTAAGCTAAGGATCTCAAGATGAGATCTTCTTGGATTTAGGACAGGTGTTAATCCAATTACTCGTGTCCTTATAAGAGGATAGGAAGGGAGATCTGAGATACAGACACACAGTGGGGCAGGTCGTGTGAAGAATGGAGGAAGAGATTGGAGGGATGGTTCTACAATCCAAGGAATGCCAGGAATTTCACTACCAGAAGCTAGGTGAAAATCACAGAATACATTCTCCCTCAGAGCCTCCAGAAGGAACCAACGCTGTTAATACCTTGATTTTGAACTTCTGGCCTCCAGAACTGTGAGAGACTACATTTCTGTTGTTTTAAGCCACCCTGTTTGTGGTAATCTCCTACAGCAGCCCCAGTCCTATGTGACTAGGAAAGAAATACAGGGAGAAGGGTTGCCTAGGGGCTAGTTTATGTGGTGAGTTTATAACATAGGAAATTTGGTGTAGCAGTTTGAATGGTGGCCCTCCACAAATGGTCGGCCTTCCTGTTCTAACCTCTGGAACCTGGGAATGTGGTCATATTTGGGAAAGGATCTTTACAAATGTAATTAAGATATGGATCTCAAGATGATATCATCCTGAATTTAGGGTGGGCCCTAAATTCAATGATAAATGTCCTTATAAAAGAAAGAAAAGGAGAAGGCCGTGTAGTGTTGGAGACAGAGGTGGGAGTTATTCAGCAATGAATGTTTAGAGCCATCAGAAGCTACAAGTGTGGCTTCACCAAGAGAACATGGCTCTGCCAACACCTTGATTTCAGATATCTGACCTCCAGAATGGAGAGAAGACATTTCTGTTGTTTTAAGCTACTAATTCTGTGACATCTTATTATGGCAGCAAGAGGAAACTACTATACTTGGTGTTCAGAAATTTAGTTTTCTTCTATTTCTGTGTAACTGAAATAAACTCAGCTTTGAACTTGGAGGGACAAAAATACCATCTTGTTCAATTCCAGGACACTTAAACTTGGTCAGCAGAGATTTTAATTCAGGCATTCAAGATTTTAAGACACCTGGGATAGGGCAGAATCTAAGTTTGTAGGGTTTCTCTTGGGAGAAGAGAAGGCTGGTTAGGGAAGAGGTGTCCAGCCCACCAATAACTCACCCTCTGGAGGACAACAGGGGCTCCATATTGGGATGTCTGGGGTCCCAGCGCTGACCTGCAAGTGATGGTATATAAGGAATGGGTCCATGGACTCTGGAAACACCACTGTATTAAGCAGAGCTCTGCAGAAAAGCAGAACCAATAGGAAGGAGATTTACTATGAGTAATTGGCTCATATAATTATGGAGGCTGAGAAGTCGCATGATTTGCCATCTACAAGCTGGAGACCCAGGAGAGCTGGTGTTGTAATTCAGTCTGAGTCAGAAAGCCTGAGAAGCAGGGGAATTGACGGTGTGAGTTCCAGTCTTAGCATAGGAGAAGATGAGATGAGGTGTCCCAGTTCAAGCAGTGAGGCAGAAAAGAAGGGGTGACTTTCTAATCCCTCAGCCTTTTCTACTCAGACCCTCAAGAGATTGAATGAGACCCACCTATATGGATGACGGCAGTCTACTTCACTGCACCTAGCAATTCAAATGCTAATCTCTCCTGGAAATACTCTCACAGACACACCCAGAAATGATGTTTAATCTGGGCACCCACAGCTCTGTCAAGTTGACACATACAATTAACCATCACAGGTCCCTGGCCCCAGGTCCTTTTGGGTCCTCGATCTCTGCTGCTCCCTCCTGCTCTCTAGCCTGTTGGCTTTGCTCATCCATACTTCTGCTGCCTCGGAGTCCAGATGCCTTGACCCACCTTTAGCTGGGTTTACTTCATGTTTTCAAGGCCTAAAATTTTATGTGCTGCCTTGACATAGTTCAGCCTCACAGAGCCCCAAAGGTCTAACCATAAATCCTCCTGCTTTTACCAAATATGACCTTCACCTAGCAGGAAAGTCTCCCTGCCTGGTTAGTTCTTCTATCAATTGGACCAGCTGCATTCCACCTGATCTTCAACTTAATGGATTTCACTGCACTGCCAGCCATAAAATTATTCAAACAAGTCAATCACATCCTCCTGTGGGGACCAGGGAACACCTCACCCTTTTGTTACTACAAAGCTTGCCTCCCACCACTGGTGATTCACTCTGCTCCTGAATGCAGTTCCCATGTGGCACTGCATTGCAGGCAGCATTCTCCTCTCCCAGGCTGTGAGTGTATGTGACTCATAACCTACTCTCAGCCCCATCTGTCCAGTATTGGGTATCATGTGTTCAGCTATCTCATACTATTTAGGATGGGGGATCCCTCCATCACCGTCAGGGTGAATAGGAGATGATCAGAGTACTCTGTACTGAATCTAAGACTTCTGCTCTGCAATTTTCTTTCTCTCTAACCCATGACTTACAAAAAAAATATATCTGGAGTTTCTATAATCCCAACCATTCCTACTTTCTACACTGAATCCTTGGGCAAATGACTGCTTCTCAGGTAGATGTTAAGCTCCAGTCCACTAATTTCCTTAAACTTTGGTCCACTAACTCTTAGCCCTGGATGTACATTGCAGCCACCTGGGGACTCTTAAAATATTCCAATGCTGATGTTGACTTGACCAGTGAAGTCAGAATCTCTGGAGGTGGATGGAGCCAAAGTGATTCTAGTAATTTAGGGGTGAGAATCACTGAGTTTCTTCACAGGTCCTCTGCTTGCTGGGAGGATGTGGAGTATTTTTGTGAGGTTGAAGTGGACAAGGGATGTAGGGTATGGGTTGGGGAATCTGCTTCTTTTCTCTGATTTAAGGTGTCAACTCCAGGCTCCCAGTACTCTTGGTCATATGGTTTGGCTCTGTGTCCCTACCCAAATCTCATCTCAAGTTGTAATCTCCACATGTCAAAGGAGGGACCTGTAATCCCCACGTGTTGAGAGAGGCAGGTGATTGGATCATGGGGCAGTTTCCCCCACGCTCTTGTGATAGTGAGTGAGTTCTCACAAGATCTGATGGTGTTATAATTGTTTGGAAGTTCCTCTTTCATGCTTCTCTCTCCTGCCACCTTGTGAAGAAGGTGCTTGCTTCCTCTTAGCCTTCTGCCATGATTGTAAGTTTCCTGAGGCCTCCCCAGCCATGCCGAACTGTGAGTCAATTAAGTCTCTTTCCTTTATAAGCTACCCAATCTCAGGGAAGTTCTTTATAGCAGTGTGAAAATGGATAACTACACTTGACCTTGACTATTGGTTTTGAAAGCCAAGATTTCCATCCTGCCACCTCCCAAGAATTAGAAGTAAGAAATAAAGAGAGAGAAAGAAAGATTTTTGTTTGTCATTTCAAATGTTATAATTAAAAACAGGAAGTCCATGCAGAAATAAACTGACCTTTCTTTCACTTTTTTAATGGCCAGCCTTCATTTATTAAGTGTACAAGTCCATAGTTTTTAGTGTATGCACATATATGTGGAGCTATCACTACAGCCAATTTTAGAACATTTTCACTAACTCAAAAAGAAACTTGCACCCCTCAGCTATCAATCCCGAGGCCCTATCCACCCTCCAGCCCCAAACAACCACTCATCTGCCTTTTGTCTCCATGAATACTCCTATTCTGGGCATTTTATATAAATGGAATCATATAATGTGTGGTCTTTTGTTACTGGCTTCTTTTACTTAACATGTCTCCAAGGTTCATCCATGTTTTATCATATATTGTACCTCATTCCTTTCTCTGGGAAAATAAAGAGTTTCTTGTATGGTTATACTCCTTTTTTTTTAATTCATCATTTGATGGACGTTGTATTAGTCTGTTCTCATGCTGCTAATAAAGACATACTCAGGCTGGGTAATTTATAAAGGAAAGAGATTTAATGGATTCACAGTTCCACATGGCTGGGGAGGCCTCACAATCATGGCGGTAGGTGAAAGAGGAGGAAAGTCATGTCTTACATGACGGCAGTCAACGGAGTGTGTGCAGGGGAACTCCCCTTTATAAAACCATCAGATCTCATGAGACTTACTCACTATCATGAGAACAGCATGAGAAAGAACCCCCTATCATGATTCAATTACTTCCCACTGGGTCCCTCCCATGACACATGGGAATTATGAGAGCTACAATTCAAGATGAGATTTGGGTGGGGACACAGCCACATCATATCAGATGTCTAGGTTGTCTCTATTTTTTGGCTATTATAAATAATATTGCTCTAAATATTCATGTACAAATTTTTGTGTGCACCTAAGCTTTCATTCCTCTTGCATATATCCTTGCAGTAGAATTTCTAGGCCATGGGACAATTCTATATTCAACTTTTTAAGAAACTGCCAGATTGTTTTCCAAAGTGACTGCCCCATTTAGATTCCTTCTAGGAGTGTATTTGGGTCAGATTTCTCCACATGCTCTCCAGCACTTTTTATTATCTTTGACTTTCTTTTTTAAGACTCCTTAATCTGGACAGAGACTCTCCCTAAGGGTAGTGGCTGTATCTGTTGCTGTTGAAATGGTGGTGTAAGGGTAATGGTGGTATATGTATAGTAGTGAGAAGAAACATATTAATATCTCAAAATTTTATCCTACTATTTTGTTAAAGACCTCCTTATTTTATCAGCTCATTCCTCATGAAGCAGTAAGAGCTATGTCAGTGCTGTGGGAAACAGGCAGAGGAGCTGTGGCTCCTTACCCAGGAGATGTGGAGGTGAGGCTGTCTGCATCCTACTGTTAAAGCAAACTGAATATGGCCTGAGAAGGACTCCATACTTCTATATTTAAGTCCCTGTGAACAAACTGCAACCAAACTTTGTAGGTAGACAAAATAGAAACCCTAACTTAGAAGTATGCCCTGTAACAATAGCTGAGTCTTGGCCTAATCCCAGCAGCCATACTTCAACCACTCATACACTGCTGAATGTTCAAACTGTGCTCAAACTGTGTTCAAATAAGGCAAACGCCAAGTTGTAACCAATCCAGCTGTTTCTGTTCTTCACCTATGATTTCTGTACCTCATTCCCCACCACCTCTTTTTTCTATAAATTTGTTCTAACCATGAGGCATCCCTGGACTCTCTGACTCTGATGTGATTCTATGGGCTGCTCGATTCACAAATCGTTCATTATTCAATTAAACTTCTTTAAATTTAATTCGGCTAAAATTTCTCTTTTAACACTACCTTCTCAGAGACCCTTGCATCCCATTCACTCCACTCTGGCTGGTAGGAGACTTACTTACTGTTCTGGTCAACAGAGGAAGGATGACAGAATTCATTCATTGTTTCTTTCTTTGTTAACAGATAAAGTAAATGATGGCTCAACCAAAGAGGACAGGCCTTATAAGATCTTTTTCAGAGATCTCTTTCTTTTCAAAGAAAATGAAATGGCAGCAAAGAAAAGGGTAAGGTTTAATTAAAATCACAACCCCAATTAACATTAGAATCGTATCCACCTATCCATCGCTCTTATGAACTTTGCTGGGTTAAGACCTGGAGTCAGCTACTGACACAGGTGGTGTGTACCCCACACCATGATGGGGAGACAGTGTAAACACGACAGAAAAACATCCAGTGGACGGTAGACACTGCGAAGATCGCCACCTAATGGAGGAAGAGAGATACACCGCTGCAGTCTTATAGGACAAGGATGTTACAGGGTCCTTCACTGATTCCAACATCCACATTTTCACATTTTCACATTTCTGAAATTGGTATCTAGCTTACATAGATGAGACGCCATACATCATTGGCTGTACATAAAATAATAGTGCATCTTACAATAAGTGACATCTCAGTGAAGGAAATACAGGAACAGAGGCATGCCAAGAAAATCTAGAGGAAAGGGTGTTCATCTTTGTTGGTGAGAAGACGGAAAAAAGGGTGTTAGTGGTGAGGAGATAAAAGGAGGTGAGTTTTCAAGAAGCAGTTATGGATAAGCTGTTGTATATGTGTGTGCTGGGGAAGAGAGAAGGGATGAAAGTGGAGGAGGGGGCATTGTTTTCAAACTATGCGGTATGAAGCTCGATCAATGGTGAGGCTCACGTTCCCACCATGCCTTGCAGAGTTAATCTCACTACTCGTGTGGCCGTCATACCTACATCATTTGGTTCACATTTCAGTAGATTTACTTTCTTTCTTCCCAGAGGTAAAAGTTGATTACAGAACTTTGTCTACCCTAATTAAGATAAGGAAATTATCTAAAAATGCTCAACAACAGGTTCATCTATGTGTGATGGTTCTTCAGCATGTGCTGTATGGTTTTGTGGAATGTGCTTAAAATTAAATTGAGAGAAGATGAATGAAATCACAAGCCTAATTTTTAAATATCTACTTGGGTGATTGATCCCTTTCCTCTTAAGTTTTTAATTCCACAGAACCAACCCTCAGAATTTCCAATTTGTTTTTGTTTTTGTTTTTTGTTTGTTTAGATGGAGTCTTGCTCTGTCACTCAGGCTAGAGTGCAGCGGCGCAATCTTGGCTCACTGCAATCTCTGCCTTCCGGGTTCAAGCAATTCTTGTGCCTCAGCCTCCTGAGTAGCTGGGACTATAGGCATGCACCACCACACCTGGCTAATTTTTGTATTTTTAGTAGAGACGGGGTTTTACTGTGTTGGCCAGGCTGGTGTTGAACTTCTGACCTCAGGTGATCCGCCCACCTTGGGCTTCCAAAGCGCTGGGATCACAGGCGTGAGCAACTGCACCCAGCCCAGAATTTCCAAATTTTAACTGCATTTTGAGTAAGACAAAATTGTGAAAATGAAGCTGGGAGGACATTTTCCAGTCTTGTATTTGTGATGTGCATATTTAATAAAAGTTAAATGGTCTCACTTCATATAAGAAGGGAATTAAAACAACACACATTTCTTCAAAGAGAAGAACCTGGGGTTGCTTGTTTAATGTTAAGATTTTGTTGCAAATGTTATTTTTATATGTGATCACTAATTTTAAGATAACATACTTTGGTATATTAAAATTTCTCTTTAACTTTTCCACTTGGGAAGGAAAAACTTATGAACCGTAACAGGAAAGTCTACCAGAAAACGACTTTTTCATCCAGAATGAAGAGCCGTTCATACCTGAACCAAGTAGCTTTCTACCCTGAAAGGAGTGGTGGGACATTTGAAAAGTTTGGGTCAGATGCCATTCTGATTCCTAAATTAATAGAAGGTAAGTCTAAGTTACTCTTTAAGAACATCATTTTGAATATTTACTGTTAATATCAAGTTTGGGAGCTTTGTTGGAGGGTGATTAAAACAGTACGCTCTTATAACGGTAAGGGGGGTTTAGTAAATGGGGATTGAGAGTTAGGAGAAACTCTATGTTAAATAAGAAAACATACTTTTCCAAGATGACTTTTACTCATTTTCATGGCTCCCAGGAGGACAGTTACTGCCAAAAGAATATAGTATTAAAGTTTGCAAAAGTGGATAAAATATAAAGGTAATAGCTCTGGCCATTCATACTCAGTTCTAGATGTCAGACTTACAAATTTTCCAAAGATGGAGAAGCCTTGATATCAAAGGCTTAGAACTCATGCATCCAGAATCAGGAAGCTAATAAAATTAAATACGCTTACCTGATGTTGCAAAAACCTAATCTGGTTTTAGTGACCTTTGGAGGCAACACGTTACAATACTATAAGATGATAATTGCTACTCAATGAAAGAAAGCAATCTGATTATCAGATATTCATGTGTGTATCCTACGTCAAACCAAGTAGTGCCTGTAAATGAGATAGAAAGTAGTTTGAAGTTAATGAAAATAAAGTGATTAATGCTAGGATGGTGGAGTCATAAAATCTTCCCCCAAAATGAATCTTTTCCAAATTTTTAAATTAAAAAGTTTAAAGGAAGGAAGGAAGGGAGGGAGGGAGGGAGAGAGAGGGAGAGAGGGGGAGGGGGGAAGGGGGTGGGAGGGAAAGACATACATCATGCTGTGATAACTTAAAAATAATTTTTTTCTGGCTCCCAAAGCCCATGCACTTTCTCAAACTGTGAAAAAAATTTTTCAGAAAACAAGCAAACCACTTAGGGAAGGGCTTTGGATTCCATAATTAACGTAGGAAAAGGAAGCCATGTTAACTTATTCAGAAGATCTTCCAGGTACATATGCAATTGGATGTAGAAGCAGCAAATGATAGGCAGCAAGGTGATGCCAGTGACTGTACCACAAGTTCTAGGGCCTACCTACGTTCAGTCGTGTGCCTAATAGTTCACCTCCGTAGAATGGTAAATTTTAGGTCATCAAGAGCATTTACAATTACATGTGATATGTTTTAGGAAGCATTCTACACCAAGTGGAGTGGCTGGTTTAAAAAATCCAGGACACTCCAGCAATTCTTAAATAACTGGGGAGTATGGCTTTGCAGATGACCCCATTCGACACCATTGCTATTTAATGGAGAGGTTACTGGTCTCTTAAGAGTAGATATCTTGGGTACTAAGATACTAAGAGTAGAATTTTGGGTACTAAGGAAAAAAAAGTTAATGGCATAGGGTCAACTCTTCAAAAGGAAATAGTAAAATTATTTGGCATTATCTAAGGCAATTTGTGCTCTATCAGCAATGGAAACCAGGTTGTCAGTTTCTGCTGATTGCACAGATTAGCAATTCAGCCATTCTAACTTAAAATATAGAAGTCACCCTCAGACTGTATTTCCAGTCAGGAGCTGATTTGAGTGAAACCCTTACTCCTCAACCTTGCTCCCCTGAATTCCGAATGAAAACAAACCTACACGAAAGCAAAGTGACAACCACACTGTGGGAGGTTAAGTTACTTTATTTTTGTGTATGCAGTAGCGGCAAATTGCTAGGTCCCCATCAAAGAAATCACATGCACAACTAAGTGTCAGAGACAGATCAGTTAACCTACCTAATAGAAGTGCCATTTCCATCTTTGCACAGCTAGCAGCCTGACTCTGGTTCTGCTCTCAAAGCACAACACCTGGGATCGTTGCAGGACTCTGTTGCAGTATTCTATGGCCTCAGATCTCTCAAACTGGCCTTTACATCCCCAGTGCGTAGTGGAGGCGCTCTCAGGTCTAGGAATGCTAGTGCTTTGGGCAAGGCTTTACTATTCACGGCCTCTTGGTTCAAAGATCTGCCCGATAGCTAGAATAGCCAAAATGGGAAACTCACTATAACGAGTCTACTTAGAGTCAAAGAATAAAATTCCATCAACTCAGCCAGATAGTACCATGTCAAAGTAGGCTGAAATGGTGACTATGGCTCTAGCATTTAGTAAGTTGACAGGACAGGATTTTTTTGGATATTGAAGTTTATTTTCAATTTGGCCAACCCATTGGAAGTGATCACATGAAAGCTATATAGTACTTTAATTCTTTTCTTCTATTAAAAATGTTTGAGTAAATTGAACCTGAATCTAATCAAGTAAATGTGAGGATTGAAGACCAAGTTAGATAAAACCATGAGGGTACAATATATCAGATCGATGATATGGGAAATTCTACAGAGAAATTGACCTCGTTTCTTGAACAAATGAATGGCATGGGGAAAAAAAGTTTGTGTAGGGTGTGGGAAGAGGGGGAGGCTGTTGCAAATTAAAGAGAGACTTTAGTGGTGGCTCACGCCTGTAATCCCAGCACTTTGGGAGGCAGATGTGGGCAGATCATGAGGTCAGGAGATCGAGACTATCGTGGCTAACACAGTGAAACCCCATCTCTACTAAAAATACAAAAAAAATTAGCTAGGCATGGTGGCACATGCCTGTAGTCCCAGCTACCTGGAAGGCTGAGGCAGGAGAATCGCTTTTACCTGGGAGGCGGAGGTTGCGGTGAGCCAAGATACCACCACTATACTCCAGCCTGGGTGACAGGCTGGAGTACTCCATCTCAAAAAAAAAAAAAAAAAAAAAGAGAGAGACTTTAGGATCCTTACCAGAAAATGTTTAGATTTTAATTTTTAAAATTCCAACAAGGTATTTTTTTTTTTGAGACAACCAGGAAGATTTGAACGCAGACTGGGTATAAAACAACACTAAGGAATAGTTCATTTTGTTAGGGGTGATGGTGGTATTATGGTTATGATTTAAAACTTTTTATCTGCCAGAGTTACATATTAAAGTATTTATGGATGAAATGATACAAAGGCTTGGATTTGCTTTGAAATATTCTGGTGGGGGAGACATTAAGGAGGGTGGCAATAAATGAGACAAGATTGGTAACATGCTGACAACGTTGAAGTAGGTGACAGGTACACAGGGGAACATTATATGGCTCTCTACTTTTAGGAATGTCAGTGATTCCTGTAATTTAAAGTAGTTTTGTTTTGCTCTGTCACCCAGGCTGGAGTGTGGTGGCACAATCTTGGCTCACTGCAACCTCTGTCTCCCAGGTTTAAGCAATTCTCATGTCTCAGCCTTTGAGTAGCTGGGACTACAGGGGCATGCCACTACACCTGGCTAATTTTTTTGTATTTTTAGTAGAGATGGGGTTTTGCCATGTTAGCCAGGGTAGTCTCAAACTCCTGGCCTCAAGTGATCTACCTGCCTTGGTCTCCCAAAGTGCTGGGATTACAGGCATGGCTCACAAGCCTAAACTTTAAAAATCTATACATAAGACAGCTGTGTGATAAGTGCGGATTGATTTCATATGGATTTTATTTAATCCTCAACAAAACATCGTTAAATACTTTTGCCTCCTTTTCGTGTCTGATGAAAGTGGCTCACAGAGACTGTCACTTATTCGAAGTCTCTCAGTGGGTGTAGAATTCAAGCCAAAACCTGTCTGACTCCAAAGCTTGTTTGTTACCTCCCAATTAACATTTATTAATGATTATAATAATCATTGTTGCCATTATTAACGTTGAGAAATTAAATAATTACTCATCCCAATTGTATTGTTTAAATCATAGCCACTAACAATGATTAAGAAATTACTATGTGTTTTTGTAATATATTGTATCATTTTCCTCTCACAACACCACTATGAAGTAGAGTAGTGAATCTATGCAGGCTTACCTCGCTTTGGTAATAAACCACTCCTACATTTCAGCGGCTTCCAATAACAGAGGTTTAATCATCCTTCACTTACCAGTGTGGGTGCCTTTCACTGGGTCTTCTGCTGAAAGAACAGTTCCTGCCTAGGGTGTTGCGGGAGTTACAGCAAAGGGAGAAAAGAGAAAAACAGGTGGTGGTTCTTGAAGCTTCTTCCCGGAGGCAACATAAATCCCATCCAATCCCATTCCCTGGGGTGAATCTTTCAATAGGCAAGCCTGACATCAACTTAGTGGGGAAAGAGAATCCTCTCACAGAGAGGGGCCACATATATTTGGGAACAATAACATAGTCTGCCACAGGCAGTATCCTCATTTCACAAATGAGGAAACTGAGGCATACAGCGAGGGTAATTTACTCATGTTCCCACAGCTAGTAAGAAGTGAAGGTCAAATATGACCCAGGAAGACGTGGGCCTCCTAGGCAGCACAGTTCACTGGTTACTTGGAAATATTGTTTTCTATTTCTATTTGCATTTTTATTTTTTTGCTTTTATTATTAATTTTTGAGAGAGGGTCTCATCACTTTGTCACCCAGGCTGGAGTGCAGTGGCGTGATCATGACTCACTACAGCCTTGATTTTCTGGCTCAAGCGATCCTCCCACCTCAGCACCCCCTCCTAAGTAGCTGGGACTATAGGCATATGCAACCACACCTGGCTAAGTTTTGTATATTTTTGTAGAGACAGGGTTTTGCCATGCTGTCCAGGCTGGTCTCAAACTCCTGGGCTGAAGTGATCCACCCACCTCAGCCTCCCAAAGTGCTGGGATTATAGGCATGAGCCACTGGGCCTGGCCCTGCTTTTATTATTATTTTTAATTGACCCATAATAAGCATATATATTGATGGGGTACGGTGTGTTTCAGTACATGTATAGACTGTGTCATAATCAAATTGGAGTAATTATCGTATTTATCACCTGAAACATTTATCATTTATTTGTGTTGGGAACATTCAAAATCCATTCTTCTAGCTATATGAAAATATATAACAAAATTATTGTTAACTATTGTCATTTTACAGCGCTATATCACACTAGAACTTACTCCTGCTGTCTAGCTGTACTTGTGTATCTGTTAACCAACCTCTTCTTATCCCCACCCCCATCCTTCCCTGCTTCTAGTGACTACTATTCTACTCTCTACTTCCATGAGGTCAGCTTTTTAGCTTCCATGTAGGAGTGAATATCTAAATTCTTAAATTTTAGATTCAGGGGGTACATGCGTAGATTTGTTACATCTGTAGGCGTGGTGCTGAGCAT
This sequence comes from Cacajao melanocephalus, assembly GCA_963573385.1. Classification (NCBI taxonomy): domain Eukaryota; kingdom Metazoa; phylum Chordata; class Mammalia; order Primates; family Pitheciidae; genus Cacajao; species Cacajao melanocephalus. The sequence goes on along the minus strand of CAUYLG010051959.1, from coordinate 80,613 downwards.
TGGGCTTCTATTGATTACATCACCAAAATAGTGAACATGGTACCTAATAGGAAGTTTTTCAACCCTTGCTCCCCTCCTTTCCTACCTGCTTCAGGAGGCCTCAGTGTCTATTATTCCTGTCTTTATGTCCATGTGTACCCAATGTTTAGCTTCCACTTACAAGTGAGAACATGCAGTATTTGCTTTTCTGTTTCTGTGTTAATTCACTTTGGAGAATGACCTCCAGCTCTAACCATGCTGCTGCAAAGGACATGCTTTCATTCTTTTTTTCATGGCTGCATTGTATTCCATGGTGTGTAGTACCACATTTTCTTTATCCAGGCCACTGTTGATAGGCACCTAGGTTGAGTCCCTGTGTGTGCCATGGTTAATAGTGCTGTGATGAACATACACGTGCAAGTGTCTATTTGGTAGAACAATTTATTTTCTTTTGGGTATGTACCCAGTAATAGGATTGCTGAGTTGATGATAGTTCTATTTTTAGTTCTTTGAAAAACCTTCAAACTGCTTTCCACAGGGGCTGAACTAACAGTGTATTCCCATCAACAGTGTATAAGCGTTCCATTTTGCCTGAAACCTAGTCATATGTTATTATTTTACTTTTTAATCATAGCCATTCTGACTGGTGTGAGATGGCATCTCATTGTGATTTTGGTTTGTATTTCTCTGATGATTGGCAATGTTAGGCATTCTTTCCAGTTTGTTGGCCATTTGTATGTCTTCTTTTGCCTACTTTTTAGTGTGTCTGGTTTTTTTTTTTTAATTGTTGTTCATTTGTTTAAGTTCCTTATAGATTCTGGATATTAGGCTTTTGTTGAATGCATAGCTTGCAAATATTTTCTCCTATGCTATAGGTTGTTTAGTGTGTTGATAGTTGGTTTTATTTTTTTGTTTTTTGTTTTTTTTTCTGTGCAGAAACTCTTTACTTAAATTAGGTCTGAATTGCCAATTTTTATTTTTGTTGCATTTGATTTTGAGAACTTTGCCTGGGCCAATGTCCAGAAGAGTATGACCCAGGTTTTCTTTTGGGATTTTTATAGTTGGAGGTCTTACATTTAAGTCTTGAATCCCTCTTAAGTTTTGTATATGGTAAGAAGGAGGGGTCTAGTTTTATTCTTCTGCATGTGGCTAGCCAGTTTTCCCAGCACCATTTATTGAAAAGTGGATCCTCTTCCTATTATTTCTTATTGTCAACTTTGTTGAAGATCAGTTGGTTGTAGGTGTGAAGTTTTATTTCTCAGTTCTCTATTTTGTTCCATCAGTCTGGTCTATTTTTGTACCAGTACCATGCTGTTTTTGTTACTGTAGCCTTGTAGTATAGTTTGAAATCAGGTAATATGATGAGTTCAGCTTTGTTCTTTTTGCCGAGGATTGTTTTGGCTATCTGGGCTCTTTTCTGGCTCCATGTAATTTTTATTTTATTTTTATGAATTATTAATTTATTTAGAGACAGTGTCTTGCTCTGTCCCCCAGGCTGAAGTGCAGTGGCATGATCATAGCTCACCGTAACCTTGAATTCCTGGACCCAAGCAATCCTCTTGCCTCAGTCCCCTGAGCGGCTTGGACTGTAGGCACACACCATCATGTTCAGCTAATTTTAAATTTTTTTTGTACAGATGGGTTTCTTGCAATGTTGCTCAGTCTGGTCTTGAACTCCTGGCCTCAAGCAATTCTCCCACCTTGGCCTTTCAAGGTATTGAGATTACAGGCATGAGCTACCATGCCGAGCCTGAATTTTAGAATAGTTTTTTCTAATTCTGTGAAAAATGACATTGGTAATTCGATAGGAAGAGCATTGAATCTGTACATTGCTTTAGTCAGTGAGGACATTTTTAATGATATGATTCTTCCAATCCACGAACCTGGAACATTTTTCAATTTGTTTGTGTCATCTATGATTTATTTCAGCAGTAATTTGTAATTCTATTGTAGAGTTCTTACACCTCTTTGGTAACAAATATCCCTAGGTATTTTGTGTGTGTGTGTGTGTGTGTGTGCAATATAAGTGGGATTGCATTCTTGATTTGGCTCTCAGTTCAAATGTTATTGATGTATACAAATGCTATTGATTTTTGTACACTGATTTTTTTATCCTGAAACTTTGCTGAAGTTGTTTGTCAGATCTTAGAGTATTTTGGTGGAGTCTTTAGGGTTTTTTAGGTATAGAATGATATCATCAGTGAAGAGAGATAATTTGACTTCCTCTTTTCCTATTTGATGCTTTTGTTTTTTTCTCTTGCTGGATTGCCCTGGTTAGGACTTCCAGTATTACGTTGACTAGGAATGCTGAGAGTGGAAATCCTTGTCTTGTTCCAGCTCCTAGGGGAAATGCTTCCAACTTTTAGCTGTTTAGTATGATGTTGGCTATGAATTTGTCATAGATGGCTATTATTATTTTGAGGTATGTTCCTTTGATGCCGAGTTTGTTGAGGGTTTTTATCATAAAGGGATGTTGGACTTTACTGAATGCTTTTCCTGTGTCTGTTGAGATGATCTTATGGTTTTGGGTTTAATTATGTTTATGTGCTGAATCACATTTATTGATTTATATATATTGAACCAACCTTGCGTTCAAGGAATAAAGCCCACTTGATCATGGTGAATTAACTTTTTGATGTGTTGTTAGATTCAGTTGCTAGTGGTTTTTTTTTTTTTTGAGAATTTTTGAGTCTACGTTCATCAAGGACATTGGCTTGTAGTTTTCTTTTTTGTTGTGTCTTTGCCAGAGTTTGATATCAGGATGATACCAAATTCCTAAGATGAGTTAGGGAAGAATCCCTTCTCTTTGATTTTTTGGAATAACTTCGGTAGGATTGGTACTAGCTCTTCTCTGTACCTCTGGTAGAATTTGGCTGCAAATCCATCTGGCCCAGGGCTTTATTTGTTTGGTAATTTTTTTATTACTGATTTAATTTCAGAACACATTATTAGTTAGGGATTACAATTTCTTCCTAATTCAATCTTGGGAGGTTGCGTGTTTCCAGGAATTTATCCATTTCCTCTAGATTTTCCAGTTTGTTGGCACAGAGGTATTCATAACGACCTCTGAAGATCTTTTGTATTTCTGTGGAATTGACTGTAATGTTACCTTTGTCATTTCTGAGTGTGCTTATTTGGACCTTCTCTCTTTTTTCTTTGTTAATCTAGCTAGTGTTCTGTCAATCTTGTTTATCCTTTCAAAGAATCAACTTTTTGTTTCATTGATCCATTGTATGGTTTTATTTTTTAGTCTGAATTTCATTTAGTTCTGCTCTGATTTTAGTTATTTCTTTTCTTCTGCTAGCTATAGTTACATTCTTATTAAGAGATTTTATTTTATGTTACATTCTATTGGTTTTTATGAAGCAAATATTAACAAAATGTAGCATATGCATAAATTTCTAAAATGAAAAAATCTTGAAAAGAAACATTTGGTATTTTCTATTGTTAGATGATAAAACCAGTTGTCATCTTTTCCTTTCCTGACATAAATTTGGTTTATGATCCCAAAAACATTTTGCCTAAGCTTTGGTTTTAGGTATGGATTGGCCAAACATTAAGATTTAAAATAGTTCAGTCTTACTTGGTACAGCACAGGCTTACGTTAGCTGTGTGACCTTGGATAAGAATTTTGACAACTCTACACTTCAGGACCTCACAGACAGGATGGGGATAGTAGTAAGTACTTTATTCAGGTTGTTGTTAGGATTAAATGATGTGTTTAAAGTGGCTAATGAAGTTTCCAGAATATGATAGACACAAAATAAATTATAATTACTATTATTAAATTAGTTTGAGTGGTTAGGAAAAGGTTTATTTGAAGGTGTAGTATAGATACATACTCACTCTCTGGCCTCACTCCTACCACTCCTTCTCTTGTCCCAAAAGACAACTTCCCAAAATGCCATAATCCCAAATGTTGAAATCCTGGAAGATCAAAATCTCAAAAATAATTTAATTATATGGCTTTTATTTCATATTTTATATAGCATTTTTGAGGATGATGAACTAAACTTAAGTCTATTTCAACTTTCTTCACAGGTTCAGACACAAAAAGGACTGTCCATGAATTTATTAATGACCAGAGAGACAGGTTTCTGCTCGAGGTAGTAAAAATAACTTTTCTCCCCTAGCCAAATGGAAGACTTCTTGCATAGTGTCAAATATTTACCTTGATATTTTGCTTTTCTATTACACGTCCCAAATCTTTTGGTTGAACAGGTTGGTTTTTTCATGTGTTCATTAATCTGAAAAATACTTACTGAGAGTTTACTACGTGCCATGCAGTAAACAAAGCAAAGACCTGCCCCTGAAAGGATTTACATGCCTTGGGCTGGCTCCCAACCATGCATCACTGGCACGGCAGGTTCCAGGAAGTTATCCTTGACTCGTTTTTACAATCCACATCCAAATAGATCTTCAAATATTCAAATATTCTTTTTAAAAATATATCCATAATCAGACTACTCTTCATGACCTCCACAACTACCACTTGAGTCCAAGCCACCAACATCTGTCACATGTATTATTTATAACTTCGAAGCCTGGGTCACCTGCCTCTGCTGTGGCTACCCTGCAGTTGCTCTGTTCTCCATACAGTGAAAGGATCATGCCCTTCCTCCGCCAAAGGTCCCCAGCTCACTCTCTGACCTCACTGCTACCACTCTTTCTCTTGTCCCAGAAAACAACTACCCAAAATGCCATAATCCCAAATGTTGAAATCCTGAAGATCAAAGTCTCAAAAATAGAGTTCTGAAAAATGTAAACTTAAAAATTCTTTAAAAGACATTTATTTACATTTTTAAAGGGGGATTTTTTTTTTGAGAACATATAACAACATGACAGACCATTCCTTAAGCCACTTTACACAATGAAATAGGCAATAACAACATACATATTTTTGCCAGTACAAATACACAGGCATTCTAACAACAATTGCACAGGTGTAACCATTATGAGCAGACTAACTATATGCAGAAAGAAAGAAATAGGTCCAAAAGCAAAATGTATAAATGGATATTGCTATGGTTGGTAATTTATGCACCCAGCTTTATAACTGCAGTCATCAAATAAACTTTATAAATAACACATTGAAATTCACTTTTAGAAGCCTTTGATTACCCCCTAATTCTAAATCTGTCATTATGTCAAATTCACTTTGATCACCCCTAATTCCAAATCTGTCATTATGTCAATATATTGTCTTGAGACTCAACTGAAGTCTGTTTTCTTCTGAATAAAGGCAATAACAAGGTAATAGTTCTGTCTCACATGATGCCACTATCCTGTGATAGTGATTTTCAGGATTTTAGACATTAGCGATTTTAGAATTTTGATCTTTCAGGATTTCGACATTTGGGATTATGGCATTCAGTATTGTGTGTTAGAGATTATGATTCAAACCCTTTCTCTTTCTCTTGCTCACTCTGCTCCAGCCTCAGTGGCCTCCTTGCTATTCCTGGGACACACCAATCACTCTCTTGCCTCCAGGCCGATGCCATGGAGACTTTTCTTTATATTAGGTTGGTGCAAAAGTAATTGTGGGTTTTGCTATTTCAATGACAAAAGCCGCAATTACTTTTGCACCAACCTAATAGGAGGAACATTCCTCCCTTAGAAATCCTCATAGTTGGTTCCCTACTTCTTTCCAGTCTCTGTTTAATTCTCACCACATCAGGGAGACTTTCCTTGGCTGTTCTATACATGATAGCAACCCCCTGCCCTTGTCCACAAGCACTCCATCCTACTTTCATCAGCTTCCTTCCTGAATGGACACTTCATACAAGCAGTTATGTTTCTTTGTATCATCACTCAATTTACACCCCTTAAAACAGTCCTTACACACAGTAGGCAGTCAATAAGTACTTGGTGAATAAAGTAATGAATGAAGCATTTTTTGTTAAAAACTTGGAGGGTCTAATTATTGGTTGTTATGAATTTAAAATTATTTCATTTCCATATTTTAAATTCATTTATATTATAAATGTATGTGGCCTTATTTATGATTTGTTTTTTTCCTGCATGGCATTAAAAACCCAAATGGATCTGAGTGTGGTGGCTCACGCCTGTAATCCCAGCACTGTGGGAAGCCAAGATGGGTGAATTGCTTGAGCTCAGGAGTTTCAGATCAGCCTGGCCGACATGGCAAAAAGCCTAAAAATACTCTACTAAAAATACAAAAATTAGCCAGGAATGGTGGTGTGTACCTACAAGTACCAGCTACTTGAGAGGCTGAGGTGGGAGGATTGCTTGAGCTTGGGTGGTCGAAGCTGCCATGAGCCAAGATCACCCCACTGCACTCCAGCCTGGGTGACAGAGAGAGACCCTGTCTCAAAAACAAATCAAAACAAAAAACACCAAGTGGATTCTTATATTCTGTACTAAAAAAAAAATAGAAGTAAATAGAAGGCAGATGCCAAAGTTGTGTTTGGGGATCTAAACAGGCCTCTTTGATTACAGTTAGACATGGCACCCTTGGGCTGACTCCCAGGAATGCCCCACTGGCATGGCAGAGTTACTGCTTTCTCCCATGGTCTTCTTATTGGTGGAGAAGCTGGTAGCTTTTGTGGCTGCAGACAGCCCAGTTTCCCAATTCCCAGAAAGTGCTGGAAGGTAATACACTGTAGGTAATACCAGCTGCACCTGCTCTTTGGAGGACTATGCAGCTATTTTTTATTTGTAGGGCAGAGCCCTTTTGGAACAACACTGACCCTCTTCATAAAAGGAAGAGAAGGAAATTAGTCTCCCTTGTAATTGTCCCCCAAAATAAAAACTCCTTCGGGAAATGAAGTCCATTGCTCCAAGATTTAGGCATGTTATTATTTCTATTACAAATGTTTGCTTGCTGTGCAAGCTACTTTCTCCTGTATTATAAGACTGTTGAAATGTACTAGAAATGTGGAATAATATTTTTACACTTCTGTCTTCAATGCCTCTAGTATGCTTTGTCAACCAAAAGAAACACAATCAAAAACTTTGAAAAGTACATAACAATGAGGGAAAGACAACTCAAAAAAGCAGAGACAAAGCTCCAACATGATGCACTGGCCTTTGAAGAGTTCCTTCGAGAAAATGACCAGGAATCTGTAGACGCTCTGAAATTGTTAGTTTCATCACCCTGGCCAAATCCCTCTTACCTCTTTTGTTTGTTTGTTTGTTTGTTTTTAAGAAGCCAATTAACAAATCTTCATTGCTTTTCAGGGCAGCACAAGAAACAATATACAAACTCCAAATGATAGCAGAGCTGAAGAAAGCAAGCATGGAGGTACAAGCAGTAAAAAGGTGAGGGCGGGCTCCGTCTTCTCGTGGCCAAATTTCCACAACACATTAAAACCTCTGTGTGCCAGATAAGACCTGGGCTGGGCACAGTGGCTCACGCCTATAATCCCAGCGCTTTGGGAGGCCAAGGTGGGCGGATCAAGAGGTCAAGAGATCGAGACATCCTGGCCAACATGGTGAAACTCCATGCCTACTAAAAAAATACAAAAATTAGCAGGCATGGTGCCGTGCACCTGTAGTCCCAGCTACTCAGGAGGCTGAGGCAGGATAATCGCTTGAACTCAGGAGGCAGAGATTGCAGTGAGCCGAGATCACGCCACTGCACTCCAGCCTGGGCAACAGAGCGAGACTCTGTCTAAAACAAACTAACTGAAAAACCATCCTATTCGTGCCATGTAAGATCTAATAATGTTGACCTATCAAGATTTGTTCCTGCTTGGGTATCAGGACAGAATGTGGCTTCTGGCTGGAAAGCCTCTCTAACTTGTAGACACAGAAGCAAAAAAAAATCAGTTGAAGCACAACAATGTTAGGAATAAACAATAAATTATTGTCTAAGTGCCCTTCTTCATTCATTCATTTATTTTCTATTTTTGGTTTAGTCTGATAGTACTTTTTCATTCATTCTAAGACATGTTTTTCCCCCCACATTTTAATATCTCTGAAATTGGGATTCATTCTACAATCATCTTACAATCATCATGGGCAATATTTTTTATATGTATACTCAACACTTTGTAGAAACTAGCATTGCTATTATAAACTAAGATCTGCTGGGCGCACTGCTCACCTCTCAGCTCCTTTGAAAGCTGAGGCGGGAGGATTGCTTGAGCCCAGGAGTTTAAGTGAAATCTGAGCAACACAGGAGGCCCCCATCTCTAGTAAAAATAAATAAAAATAAAAAACTAAGATCTATAAAGAGAAAAACGTATTGGAGCAGGAGTTGGGATAAAATTGTACCATCTGCCACTCTTTTTCAGACTTGGATGTTTCCTTCTATGGTCAAGGAAACTCACTTGAACTAATTTTTTTTTTTGAGATGGAGTTTCGCTCTTGTTGCCCAAGCTGGAGTGCAATGGCACAATCTTGACTCACTGCAACTTCTGCCTCCCAGGTTCAAGCAATTCTCCTGTCTCAGACTCCTGAGTAGCTGGAATTACAGGCGTGCACCACCACACCCGGCTCATTATTTGTATTTTTAGTAGAAATGGGGTTTCACCATATTGGTCAGGCTAGTCTCGAACTCCTGGCCTCAGGTGATCCACTGGCCTTGGCCTCCCAAAGTGCTGGGATTACAGGTGTGAGCCACCGCACCCAGCCTAACTAATTTTAAGTAGCTAAAGAAGCTTCCTTCTGTCATCATTTTTGGACAGTAATTTCATGATTCAGAAGACATTGTAGTGTTGGTATCAGGTCAATGCTAAAACTTACTTTTCTGTTTTGAGAACTTGATGCTTACCTCTCTCTCCTCTAGACCTAAGCCCTAGGCTTCTTAGATCCTTCAGAACAAGCTAGTCTGAAATGAAGCAAATGAACTGGATGGTGGTTTCTCTGAAACCAACGGCACTAACAGAATGTGTGTTTCACATTCTGGCTACAGCAGGGTCTTCTATTTTAGGGGCCTAAAGCTGACGGTGCATCAGGATGGAGAATTTCCTTCTCTCTTTCACCCCCTAATGCAATTAGCAGATTCCATCCATTTGTAGACTATTTCTAGAGCTAGAGTAGCAGCCTCTATTTTTGTGCAAAGCACTGCATTTATGCACAGTAGCCGCCGAGCTAAATCCTCCAAACAGCCTTGCCGAAGAGAACTTTTGATTGTTTATGTGTCACATCTTCCTAGAAAGGTACAGGAGAGTATGAAAAACAAGCTTGTAGTGAAGTGAGGGTAGCAGGTGCTCTTCTCTCTTTATGATGAGATGGCCCCAAGAGTCCTCCCCTATACGTAGTGTTGGAATGGGAAGGGGAGCATCTTCTGAAGCTTTTGCTTGGAAGCTGTATCATTTCAGCCAATTGTCACCCAGTGTTCTTTGTAGCCTATCTGGGAGGATTTCAATCTAAAACCAAGGCAGGGGTAGAATGAAAGGCTCCCATCAATTCTTCCAACTGGTGATGCGTGAAGCAGCCATTTACTGACCCTTGAAAATCACTCTCACACCAGGACTGAAGGAAGGCTCTGACAGAAATATTAAAGCTGAGAACATTGATATGAAGTACTCTTGATAAGAGTATTGGTGAGGGTATGAGTAACAAAGGCTCTGAAAGATAAAGGATTGGGAGCTCCCTCTCAAGTGGGCCTTCTTTTGTTATTTAACATCCCTCTTTGTCCACTTTGTAACATAATACTGTCACGCAATGTGAAGCTGGGCAAAAGCTTTTGGTCCAAGTCACTCAGTATTGGCAAGAGCTTGGGCATCTGAGTCAGACAGACCTAGGCTTGAGTACTGGCTCTACCATTTACATCTCCTTTCCAAGATAAGAATAATAGTACCTATTTTAAAGTGCTGACCCAAGGATAAGCTTGTGTCTGTAGTGTGTCCTGCCTATAGTAGTAGATGCTCATTAAATGTTAGTTTCTTTCTGCTCCTTACAAATGTACCATCTTTTGCTGCCTTCTCCTTTTTCTTTCTTTTTTTCCTTTTTTTTGATACGGAATCTCGCTCTGTCGCCCAGCCTAGAGTACAGCGGTGTGATCTCAGCTCATTGCAACTTCTGCCTTCTGGGTTTAAGCAATTCTCCTGCCTCAGCCTCCCGAGCAGCTTGGATTACAGGTGCCCGCCACCATGCCTGGCTAATTTTTGTATTCTTAGTAGAGATGGGATTTCATCGTGGTGGCCAGGCTGCTCTTGAACTTCTGACCTCAAGTGATCCACCTGCTTCGGCCTCCCAAAGTGCTGGGATTACAAGCGTGAGCCACTGTGCCTGGCCAATTTTTTGTATTTTTAGTAGAGACAGGGTTTCACTATGTTGGTCTGGCTGGTCTTGAACTCCTGATCTCAGGTGATCCGCCCACCTTGGCCTCCCAAAATGCTGGGATTACAGGCATGAGCCACTGCACCTGGCCCTTTTGCTACCTTCTAATTTCTCCCTATGTCTAAAACTTAATACAGTGTTTCCCACAGAAATAATAAATAAGTTGGGTAAAACTATCACGTCAATTGTGTGTGTGCATATCCTTGGACATGTTTTATTTAAACAGCATTCCTAGAGTTTTCTTTCATCCTGTTTCATATTTCACTGAAGCCCATATTTTTATGGCCATATTTATCCTTTTGGATAATTAAATTATTAATTCAAGTATATAATCGAGAAATAATTTTGTAAAAATTCTTTTTCACGAACATGCTTTCATGAGGTATATAGATATACCTAATCATATATTTGTTTCTTCTGAGTAGTGAAATAGCAAAAACAGAATTCCTCCTCAAGGAGTACATGAAATATGGTATTTTTCTGCTGCAATTATCTCCAAAACATTGGCAAATCCAGCAAGCGCTAAAAAGACCACAGGCATCGAAAAGTAAAGCAAATATCATCCTTCCCAAAATATTAACAAGTAAGTTACTATTGTCAACTTTCATGAAGTAAATATCCTTAACTTTAAAATAATCTGCTTCAATGTTTATTTGTTATTTATTTAAATAGGTTTTTTAAAAAGCAGAACCTAAACAAAGATTTTCACAATCTCTGTTATTGTATATCCTTGATTTACAAACTTGGGCTCTTCAGATATAAAGTCGCTTTGTCCATCTGTGTTGCTATAAAGCAACACTTAAGGCTGGGCAATTTATAAAAAAAAAAAGAGGTTTATTTGGTTCACAGTTCTGCTGGCTGTACAAGAAGTGTGGTGCCAGCATTATTTCTGGCAGGGGCTTCAGGCTGATGTGTGCAGAGACCAGATGGTGCGAGGGCAAGCAAATGGGAGGGGAGCAGGTGCCAGACTCTTTCAACAAGGAGCTCTTCTGGGAACTAAGAGAGCAAGAACTCACTCATTGCTATCAGGATTGCACCAAGCCATTCAGAAGAGGCCTACCCACTGACCTAAGCATCTTTCACTAAGCCCCACCTCTGACATTGGGGATCAAATTGCAACATGAGATTTGGAGGGTCAAATATCCAAAAGGTAGCATAAAGCAATAAAAATATATGCATGGGGAAAGACAAAATACATTATTTGCAACTGATATGGTAGCATATCTAGAAATCCCCTCTAAAAACCTGAGAGACTATTTGATTTTATTAAAGGATTCTTTAAACAGACACAAAGAAGTCATTTATGTGGTTTTTTTGTTTGTTTGTTTTGTTTTTTTTGAGACGGAGTCTCACTCTGTCACCCAGGCTGGAGTGCAATGGCACGATCTCGGCTCACTGCAACCTCCACCTCCCAGGTTCAAGCGATTTTTGTTCCTCAGCCTCCCGAGTAGCTGGGATTACAGGTGCATACCACTGCACCCAGCTAATTTTTGTATTTTTAGTAGAGATGGAGTTTCATCATGTTGGCCAGGATGGTCTCAGTCTCTTGATCTCATGATCTGCCCAGCTTGGCTGATCCCCCCTGCCTTGGCTGTCATTTATGTTTTTTTAACCTAACATATTAATCTAAGTAAACCAACTTTATTAATTAGAAAATACACAACAAGGTGGGACATGGTGGCTCATTTCTGTAATTCCAGCATTCTGGGAGGCCAAGGCAGTCAAATCACTTGAGCCTAGGAGTTTGGGACTAGCCTGGACAACATGGCAAAACCCCTTCTCTACAAAAAAAACAAAATATTAGCTGAGTGTGGTGATGCGCACTTCCCAGCTACTCAGGAGGCTGAGGTGAGAGGATCACCTGAACCCAGGAAGTCGAGGTTGCAGTGAGTCATGTGTACGCCACTACACTCTAGCCTGGGTGACAGGAGTGAGACCCTGTCAAGAAAAAAGAGAAAAAAAGAAAAAGAAGAAAGAAAGAAGAAAGAAAGAAAGAAAGAAAGAAAGAAAGAAAAGAAAAGAAAAGAAAAGAAAGAAAGAGAAAGAAAGAAAGAAAGAAAGAAAGAAAGAAAGAAAGAAAGAAAGAAAAAGGGGAAAGGGAAGGGAAGGGAGGGGAGAGGAGGGGAGGGGAGAGGAAGGAAGAAGGGAGGAAGACAAAGCAGGGCAAGACAGGGCAAGAAAAGGAAATTAAATCTAAGAAAATGGAAACGGAAGGGAAGTGGAGGAGAGGAGAGGAGGGGAGGGAAGAGAAAAGAAAACAAGGATATTAAATCAAAGAAACAACCTATCTCAAAAAAAGAAGGAAAGAAGAAAGCAAAAGAAAGAGGAAAAGGAAGGAGGGAGGGAGGGAGGCAGGGGAAGGGGAAGGAGGGAAGGAAGGAAAAGAAGGAAGAAGGAAGGAAGGAAGGAAGGAAGGAAGGAAGGAAGGAAGGAAACATACAAGGAAATTAAATCTAAGAAAACAACAATCACCTTAATGTGTGTGACCTGTAGCTTTGAGAAATAGAAACTATGTCATGTTTTCAGATAGACTGATATTATAAAGTTGCCAAATTTCCTAAAACTAATGTATAAGCTTTATGGAATTATAATTAAAATGTTACCAAAAATGTGTCAGGGAATTGGGTCTGGGGTGGAGAGAAATTTGCACAATAATCCGAAGGTTCATCTAGAAAGATAAACAAATACTTTTGAATTAGGAAGGTAATGGGAGGAGGATTACAAATCCTTTAAACTTTTATTTAATATCATGGAGTCTCAGTAATCGAAACAGTCATGTACTGGCATTAGGTCAGCTCAATGGACCAGATATGGGTCCCATTACATACATATAAGAATTTAAGCCAGGTGCAGTGGCTCATACTTGCAAGCCCAGCACTTTGGGAGGCTAAGGAGGGAGGATTGCTTGAGCCAGGAGTTTGAGACCAGCTTGGGCAACATAGTGAGACCTCGTCTCTACAAAAAATTAAAAAATTAGCTGAGTGTGGTGGCACGCAACTGTAGTTCTACCACTAGGGAGGCTGAGGTGGGAGGATTGCTTGAGCCCAAGAAGAGGAAGTTGCAGTGAGCCATGATCCTACCACTGCACTCCAGCCTGGGCAACAGACCGAGACCCTGTCTCAAAAAAAAAAAAAAAAAAAACAAGAGAGAGATGTAATAAGTGAAAGCAGGGTCACAAATCAAAGGGAATGTTTTGCACTTTCAACTAACACTGGAGTAACCAGACCAGACTTATCCTCTTGCCTGAAAAACTGGCATATGAAACAGGAATTTTCAGACATTGGACATCAAACAGCAAAGCAGAGTGATCCCTTGAAGAGGAAAAACCAGGGAGGTGAGCCGTAGGATTGCCTCAGCTTACATCTTGGAGAGAGTTTCCAGGATTCAGTGCAGGGATGGGGAGCCAGCGGCAGTCCAGCTGAGAACTGATGCCACTACTCTGGGATAGGAGCATTTACACCACAGAAATTGGCAAACTATAAATCAGGGGGAATTTGCTTTCTAGAGAGTTGGTTGTTAAACCTTTACCAACACACTGCTAACGGTTTCCCTGCTCGGTTCCCTACCTCTCTCACTGTGCCAAGTGTGATTAAATTAGGTCATATGTGTAAAGTATTGAGCACATGATAACATTTGGTTAAAGCTAAATGGTGGAAAAAACCCAAGTAGTACTTGCATTCAACAACTTAAGATTCTGTCCTTCTAGGGCCAGGTGTGGTGGCTAATGCCTGTGATCCTAACAATTTGGGAGGCCAAGGCAGGTGGACTGCTGGAGCCCAGGTGTTGAAGACCAGCCTGGGCAACATGGTGAAACCCATCTCTACAAAAAAATATGTATATACAAAAATTAGCCAGGCATACTGGTGTACACCTGTAATCCCAGCTACTCAGGAGGCTGAGGTGGGAGGATGGATTGAGCCCAGGAGGTCAAGGCTGCAGTGAGCTGTGATGGTGCCACTGAACTCCAGCCTGAGTAACAGAACAAGACCCTGTCTCAAAAAAAAAAAAAAAAAAAAGAAAGAAAAAAGATTCAGTTCTTCTGAATTCGTCATCTAAATAGAGAATGTTCAGAATCTAGTTAAGTCTGTCATTTCAGAGGCTTGAATAGCTAACATTTGGGATTTTAGGAGTTAGGACAGATGGATGTTGAAAATGGAGACCTCCTAGCACCCCACTGGTCAGTTCTCACCCATTCTCCTATCCCAGGGACCACCAGTCCTTACCATCTGCATATTGCATTTGCTGGTTGACAACGTCTCCACCTTCTATTTCTCTCCCTGGAAGTTTTGACAGTAACTCTACCTTCACCCTGAGACAAAGCTCTCTTTCTCAGAAGTGATTCCCCCCGACTCATCTTTCTCTTTTTCTCTCCTCTTCATTTACCATTTCTAGAGTTATCATTACATTCAAGTAAAAAGGAAGGCATCCTTGAGGAATCTATGGGGACAGCTGTCCTTTCAGAAGACGCTTCTCAGGTTGGAGACGGCCAAGGTAAAAGGAGATTTGGGACTCACAAAAGTAAAACCTGAGAATGTGTCCATCTCAAAGTGGAGACAGAGGCCTACAGCCAACGTGGAAAACAGAGGGCTGTGTCCACCCCACCCTCAATCTCAGCAGCCAGGGGTTCTGGTTCTCTCTCTCATGTTATCACAAAATGCCAAGAGGTATGCGAATGAATACAATAGACAGAAATCAGAGGAAGAAGGCCCCTGAGCCGTCCCCTGGCTGACCGGCACATGTCCTGAAGTCCCTCCGAGCTGGGCCCCTCATTTCTCTGGTACAGTCCTGCCTTCTGCTGCTGTTGGCAGGCCCACTCCTAGGGCCTGGAAAACCTGGCCATTTGCAACCAGGTGACTGCCTTTGGCCAGTGACTCAGAGATTAACCCTTGGGAAAAGGATTAATTTAGAGCCAAGGTAACTCTAACCTACCCATCAACTCTAAGAAGTCCTTCACTATCACCATCCCTTCCAAGTGGAATGACTTTCCTCCTCCCACTCTGCATCACAAATTCAGACCAGAGATTTGGCCCACTGAGCCTTGATATCTGGCCCCAGTGTTTTGGTGTAGTTTGGCTTGGTGGCCAATGTTTAAAAATCAGCACATGTAGGCCAGGCACTGTGGCTCACACATGCAATCCCAGCACTCTGGGAGGCTGAGGCAGGTGGATCACTTGGGCTCAGGAGTTCAAGACCAGCCTGGGCAGCATGATGAAACCCCCATCTCTGCCAAAAATACAAAACTTAGCTGGATGTATGTGGTGGTGCACGCCTATAGTCCCAGGTGCTCAGGAGGCTGAGGTAGGAGAATCACTTGAGCCTGGCGAATCGAGGCTGCAGTGAGCAGTGGTGGTGCCACTGCACTCCAGCCTGGGCAGCAGAGTGAGACTCTGTCTCAAAAAAATAATAATACATTTTAAAAAAAAGATGTTGTTTTAAAAAAATCTGTATTTCTGTATTCTCTTGAAAACCACAAGATCTGAAGTCTGGGGTCAAGAGGGGAATTTTCCCGTGGGAGGGGTCTGATGTCTCCAGTTGCTGTGTCCTTACTGGGTCCACTCCATTCCTTTACCTGCCCCGCCCTGTATCCATCCAAGTTTGCAGCCCCCAATACAGGCTGACTCCTGGGCACTCCTTTGTTCCTTTACCCTGCTAACAACCTTGGGATGTATTTAGTAGAGGGATAAAGGTTAGGAATACAAGTTGCCTGTCCAGAAATGACCCTGGTATGAGCCTGAAGCCTTGCGCATCCATCTGGCCAGCTGATTGGAAAAGTAAATTCTTTTGGGTTGTGAGGCCACTTTGGACCCCAGTTATTTAAGACATATTACTTTGCCTGTTGGAGGATCTGGAGTAGGGTGGAGGCAGGGGTGGGGTAGAGGGAGTGGGAGGTGGTGTCAGTGTTCCCTTGTCTTTGAAATCTAGAAGTTTCTCAGTTTAAATAATACCTCTTAACCACACTTTTTAGTGGTACGTGTTACGGTACCAGCTTAAAAGCTGAGACAATAATTTTAGATGGTGATGGGACCCATCTGATTGGTTCTTCATCCATCTTTTCCCCTTCTTTCCTTTATTCACCATGAATTTATTGGAAACATAAATGTTTCAGGCACTCTTGAAGACCCCGTGTACACAAAGACAAATAGTGCATAGTTCTGTACCCCAGAACTACACACTACAATGGGGTAAGTGATACATTAGTAATAGACAGTGAAGGTTCTGGAGGGAAAAGCCAAAACTGTGATCTCTGCCTGAGGCATTTAGAACAGTGTGTGCGTTTCAGTTTATTCTTATGCTTGCAACTCAGTTTCAGTAGAATAAATGGCCTCCATTTTCTATGCAATTATCATTCCAATAATAAATTTTAAAAAAAGAAATAATAGACATGTCTGTGCAGAAAAATGAATAACTTGCACCAAGTGCAAGGGCTTATTTCTAATTCCATGTTATTTCTTTTCACTCCACCATCACCAACGGCATGGACTTCACCTGGACATTCTGAACAGCAGAGCCAAGCAGAAGCCCTACTCGCACCCCAGAGAAAAAGAAATCAAAGTATAGTATATCCTTGACTAACTCCCTTGGAAATTGGGAATGGTTTTCAGCAAATAACTTTTAGCCTTTCCTCAATGTATATGTCACGTACCCATAACTGTTGTAGGAGATATCAGAGGTAGTGGTGCCATTCCGGTGCACTCCTGAGATCTCACAGGCCTCTCCCCATTCTTTGTTAAGTATCTACAGCTATTATTTGCGGAAACTATCGACCCGTGCATCTTGGGGCTTTGCTCCTCAGAATCCATGGCCCTATATTTCATTAAGCTATTCTGCTAGCCTGTGTTTGCAGTTTCACCGTGTGATTCAAAATTGCTGCAATAGGATCATAAAGTATTTTTTGTTTTTCTCCCCCTTCATCTAATTGTTCACTCATTTGTACTCATTATTTCAGAAGTCACTCGTTCTCAACCCTTTCTACCCCAAGAGAGCTTCTGTAAGAAAATATTTTGATGCCTGAGAGGAGCATACAAGCCCAGAGGAAGGGATGTGGGCCAGCACCACAGTAGCATGACAATCACTGAGGGAAACAGAAACATCTTGCTGTGAATTCCAGGCACCCTCTGAATTCTAGACATCATGTCTGTGGCATTTGGCAATCACTGTTTTTTTGTAATTAAATGTTTATTTTGAGATTTTTAATAGTTTTACATGTAAGTTTGCCATCCGTTTTCCATTTTGAGTTAACTTTTGTATAAGGTGTGAGGTTTAGATTGTGGCAGTGGTGTTTTTTTGCCTGTATGTATCAATTGGTCCTGCACCATTTTGTGGAAGTGGCTTCTTTCTTTAAATTGCTTTTTCACCTTTGTCAAAAATGACTTAGGCATATTTGTTGGGGCCTATTTCTGGATTCTCCATTCTGTTCCATTGATCTGTGTGGCTGTCCTGCCACATGATCTTGACTACTGCGGCTATTAGCCTTTTTTTTTTTTTTAGTATAGGCAAGCTATATGTATGACCTTGATTTCACATACGAAGTTAGACTGGCAATCACACTTAAAATTAACTCATTAAAAAGTGTAAATATCGCAGTTTAGATATGTTATCCAAAACTCTAAAAGTAGTGAAACTGGTAACATACTGCTACTTATCTTTGGACAGATACAACAATAGTATTAATGGAACTGGTTCCCACACAAGTATGTACCATTTGCTCCCGTGCCTTAGGGAAGAGAGGATGTGATAACACAGGCATTATTGATGCAGTCATTTGTGGATAATTGCTCCTTATTAACACTGCTAAAATTAGGTTCACATGTTTTATTTTGTGTGGGAGCTGATGACTCTTGTTCTTCTGTGTCTTGAGTGATATCCTTCAAGGTATTAGCATGAAACCCATTCATTCCAAAATCTGCGTCACAGATGTGAATTTAAGCCTCTTTACAAGCCTCTTTACAAAGCAAACCACTGGAAATTTATAGTAGTATGCTGCATTGGTCTGTAACTGATCTCTGATAATATAGCAACGTCATTTCTTTGGAACTAATTTTCTTGACCCCACAAGAAGTGACAGGATAAGAAAACTCATAGTTAAATGGCAACAGTCTTGTT
Source organism: Cacajao melanocephalus (assembly GCA_963573385.1). Classification (NCBI taxonomy): domain Eukaryota; kingdom Metazoa; phylum Chordata; class Mammalia; order Primates; family Pitheciidae; genus Cacajao; species Cacajao melanocephalus. The sequence goes on along the minus strand of CAUYLG010051959.1, from coordinate 62,280 downwards.
ACAGGACAGTTAACTCCCAGGTGTATGTCGCCAATTCTAATTTCTGTGTTGTTATCAAAGGGGCTTATTTTCATTCTAGCTAACGACCAATCATCAGAACACGTTGAAACTAATGCAAGTCAGACAGTGACCCTGGCCAACAGTAGTCAACTCAGTCACTGCTACAGTCCAAACAATGTCTTCTTTATCCCCTGACGATCTGTGTCTTAGGACTGGGTCGAGTCCAGAAGAATTCCAAAACAATAGAGAAAACAGGAAGGGCCCGCCTAAGAGCACAGAGGTCTTCATTGCTCCAGACTCCAAGACACAACACAGGGAACAGGAAATGGCCTGCAGCTATTAGTCTTAAAGTCAGGAAGACTGGTTCTTCTTATGTAATTCCTCTTTTTCAAAACTGTGTTGGCTATTCCAGCTCCTTTTTCTTTTCATATAAATTTTAAAATAATCTTATCTATATCTACAAAAAAATCTTTCTGGAATTATGATGAGAATTGTGGTAAGCCTTGTTATGGGTTGAATTTTGTCCCCTACAAAGATATGTTGAATTCCTAACCCATGGTACTACAAACATGACCTTATTTGGGAAAAAAAGAGCTTTGCAGGTGTAATCAAGTTAAGATGAGTTCATTAGGGTAGACCTTTAATTCAATATGACTGGTGTCCTTACAAGAAGAGAGGAGACACAGAAACACAGGGCGAATGCCATGTGATGACAGAGACAGAGATTGAAGTGATGCAGCTCGAGAAGCTAACAGAAAGGTGTTAATAAATTCTTCCCTGGACTCCTCAGAGAGAACATGGCCTGCTGATACCCTGATTTTTGACTTCTAGCCTCCAGAACTGTGAGAGAATAAACTGCTGTTGCTTTAAGCTGCTGTTTGTTACATCAGCCCTAGGAAACTAACACAAACCTGTATATCAATTTGGGGAGAACTGATATCTTTACTATGTTACATTTTCCAATCCATAAACAGAGTCTGCCTCTCCATTTGTTTAGATCTTCTTCAGTTTCTTCAGCCTTCTATGGTTTTCAGCTTACAAATCCTATACATGTTGTTAGATTTTTAACAAAATATTTTTCTGTCTTTCCTTTTTGAGCAATTATAAATGGTATTGTACTTTTTATTTTGGTGTCTTTGCAGTCATTGCTAATATATAGAAATACAATTGATTGTCGTATTTTTATATCTTATATACCTTGACCATACTGAACTCACTTATTAGTTCAAGAGTTTTGTTTTGTTTTTAAAGATTCCTTTGAATTTTCTATGTAGACCATTATGTCATTTGCACATACGGATGGCTTTATTTCTTCCTTTCTGATCTGTATGCCTTTTATCTCTTTTTCTTGCCTTATTGCAATGAGTAGAATTTTCAATGTTGAATAGAGTGGAGGAGGGAGCGGATATCTTTGCCTTGTTCCCAGTCTTGAAAGCATTCAGGTTTACACCATTAAGTATAATGTTAGCTGGAGGATTATTGTAGATGTATATACTCTATCAAGTTAAGAAAGTTCTTCTCTGTTCCAGTTTTCCTGAGAGTTTTTATCAAATGAGTGTTGAATCTTGCCAAATGCCTTTTCTGCATCTAGATGCACAAAGTAACATGCAGAGACCACATTCGCTCCCTCAGAAAGCTCACCCCTCTCCTAGTCTCATCCATTCATTCAACAAATATTTATTGAGTGCCCTAACAATAAATAAAAGACAATCTCTGCCCTCAAGGGGCTTATCATTTAGGAAGACAGACAAGTTGATTGCAATACAATGTGATAATGTTATTAGAAGGATAAGCCCAGAGTGCCACAGACATGCAAAGGTAGGACTCTTAACCCAGAGGAAAGGTGAGGGGATGGGAGGGCAAGGGCGGAATCAGTGAATGTGCTCCAGAGCAGGTGGCCTCTAAGCTGAGTCTATAAGAGGAGGAGTTAGTGAAGATAAGTTCTGGAAGAGGGAGTGCTTTCTGGTACAGAGATGACAGAGCTTGGCTCTGTTCAAAATGGTTGGTTTATCATTCTGGGTAAAAGCGGGAAAGGCTCAAGGAGTGCATGGGCACTGCAGCATGAGCAGGGAGGGAGTGATGCTATCTAAGCAGACTGTGCTTTGTCCCAAGGGCCCTGGGGAGACGCTGAATGTTTTAAGCAAGACCCCCAATCCTATTTGCACTTTAGAAAGATGGATGTGGCAGTATTTTAGAGAATGAAATGGTGGAGGACAAAACTAGAGGCACAGGGGCCAGTTAAGAGCCTGTTGTCACAATACAGATGAGAGAGAGATTGGACTGCCTAAACCAGATAATGGCATCGGGAATGAAGAAGGAAAGGCTGTGAGAGACAGCAGAGAAGTGGCATCAACAGGACTTTGAAAGGCTTATGTAAAGACTGAGGGACGTGTTAGAACAGAGTGGTTACGGATAATTCCCAGACTTCTAGCGTAGCAACTGGGTGCACGGTCTTGCCGTCCAATAATATTGGGAACCCAGGAAGAGGAGCAGGCCCGCATGAGGAAGTGTGATCTTGGATGTTCGTTTTAGCTTCCTATGGGACAGCCATGTGGGTTATTGATGTCCAGTTGGAGGCTGAACATTAAAATCTACAGCTCAAGAAAAAGAGAGTCATTAGTGTATTAGCAGTGGTTGAATCCATGAGAGGGATGAGGTCTCCCTAAAAGAATGGGTAGAAGGAGGAGGGAAGAAGGCTGAGGAGTAGCAGACATTTATGTAGAGGAGGAGCCCAAAAAGACCATAAAAGTATCAGAGAGGTGGGAAGAGAGGGACTAGAAAGTGATGCTGCTCAACCCAACAGCAGAGAAGGGAGGACTGCAATGTCAAATGCTTTCTCAGGGTACGTTTCCCTAAAATTCATCTATGTCCATGGCCCTTTCTGTTTTCCCACACCTTCTTTCCAACTGCCCAAAAGGCAGCTCCAGGTGTGTATTTTGTCCCCTCAAGCTCAACATGAATAAAGTATATATTAATCTTTTTCTTATCCCCATCTATAAGCCATTTACCTTCCTGTGAGTGCTACCTCCACTTTTCCAGGCTCCAGACCACAAATGTCGGAGTCATCTTTGTCTCTTCTTTTATGGCCCCAGGAGCCTTTTCTATTTTTGGTTCCCATGATTTCATTCTTCCATATATCTCTAAATTCTCCTCCCTCCCCACACAGTTACTGATCATTGCCATCATCACTGCCCTCTATCTAAAAGTGTTAATGACCTAGATCACACCAACGGCCAGCTTACTCTCTCCCTATCCCTGCTTTGATATTCCAGTTTCCATTTATCTTTCTTAAAGAATGTTTCCAGAGACACTTTTCAAGCCACATGATTATGCTTTAAGGAGGTATCTCATTGTCCATCACCCCAATGATATTTTGTCAGCCTGACTGGAAGATATTTTGATAAGTAAATCTGCTTTTAAAGAGAGAAGGATTACCTTAGGATAGCCAGAAGACTGTGATACAGCTTTCATTTTGAGCACTAGAGCACGTTTAGATTCTCAAGAAGAATGCATTAACAGGAACAAATGGATGAGGCAATGTAGGCTGTCATGTGTTTCTTTAAAAATAAAGTTACCTTACTTTATAGGTGCACCTCAAATAATTGGTACCATATGGTATGGCTCTCCCATGTAGTCTCATTGTTTGTGTATGTCAGCTTTGTGTGGGATTGAATCTAATTTTCTTTTGTATAATCATGGGATCCACTGATTTCTGCAATCAGCAGTTCCCTAAAAGGCTAAACCTGCTATTGAAAATAATTATGTTACAGTCAGGTTCCAAAGACAATTTAGAAAGGAATGCAAATCTGTTGACAGAAAATGGCTCACAAATCAGACATTTTCTTTTTCTTTTACAGACTGGCTGAAAGTTTCAGTTCAGAAGACAGTTTAGAATTCCTTTTAGATGATGAAATGGACTTTGATTTGGTAACCAGATTATATTTCTTGATTTAAATATTGTTTGGTAAAAAGTATTGATGATCATTTATTCTTTTGAAATGAAAATATTTCATTCAAAATATTGTACAAACCTTCCAGAAATATAATTTTGATACTATTCTCCAATTGGATATATAATCTATCTTTGTCAGCAGACATTTTATAACAAATAAATATTAGAAGGTAATAATTTAAGATATGCATATATATGTGTGTGTGTAACTTCCTGTAAAAATAGCCACTTTCTGATTGCATTTTATTGGGACTTGAGATGTGTTGGGTAGCTGGACCGTAAAATAAATATGCCTGCAACAAAACAGACCTTTATTGCTGCAAGATTGACTTTGAGCTAACTCCGCCCTAAATGCAACCGCAGAAACTCAAAAGGGACAACAAATACCATCCATTGTTGTATATTACACACCTTACCCATCTTTTTAAAAAAATTGTGGCAAAGAAACATATAAAAATTTACCATGTTAGCCATTTTAAGCATGCAGTACAGTAGTGTCAACTATAAGCAACAGATCTCTAGAATATTCTGATTTTGCGAAGCAGAAACTATACTCATGAAACAACTCCTCTTTTCCCCTCCCATAGCCCCTGGCAAATGCCATTCTACATTCTGTTTCTAAGAGTTTTACTATTTTAGATACCTCATAGAAGTGGAATCACTCAGTATTTGTCTTTTTGTGCCTGGCTTAGTTCACTTAGCATACTGTACCAAAGGTTCATCCGTGTTACAGCATATGACAGAATCTCTTTCCTTTTTAAGCCTGAATAATATTCCATTGTAGGTGTATACTCCACTGATTTTATCCATTCACCCACTGAGGGACATTCAGGTTGCTTCCATGTCTTGGCTATTGTGAATAATGAGGAACATGGGTGTGCAAATGCCCAAGTCATTTTTTAAAAAATGTTTAAGGTAATACATTCTTTATCCTAAAAGTTTAGGAAATATAAATTAATTAAAATGTGGGGAGAAAACGACCTTCACTCAGCCTCCTGTTATCTTTCTTCTGTTCCTTCTCCCTTTCCCTTTATCCTGTACTTGCCTCCTCTTCTGCTCTATCCCTTTTTTCTTTTCCTCACCCTCTTCTTCCTTTTTTCTTCCATTCCCTTCTCTAGTACCCACATCTCCCCACAACACTTCAAATGTGCTCATCCTGAGAGCTGGCTCTCACTTTAAAATAGGCGAGTTTCCCATATAATTCCCTGTGTCCCCCTCTTCCTCAGAACCGTTGTTGGAAACAGATGCTTGACGCTGCAAAAAGTCAATACTGAGACAAAGGATCTCTTAGCAAGGCAATCTTAGCAATCTCTTAGCAAGGTTACCTTTCTGCAGGAAGTAAAGATTGCCTTGCTAAGAGATCCTTTGTCTCAGTGCTAATTTTTCTTTACAGCACCAAGCATCTGTTTCCATCAACCGTCTTCCTTTACCCCACTGTATTTTCTAGATAAGTCACTTGTGCATAGGTAGCACATTAAGTGGATTATCTTCATTATTGGTTAATTAGGAGCCAGTGCTTTATTTCAAAGAACCAGAGGAGTTACTTCAAGTCCTCAGAGAGCTGGAAGAGCAGAATCTTACTTTGTTTCAATATTCCCAAGATGTAGATGAAAATCTTGAAGAGGTAAACAAAAGAGAAAAAATTATACAGGATAAAACGTAAGTCACTATAAACAAGTAGATTTATTCCATCAAGTAATTTCTAACCAGAGCCTGGGTCCAAATCATTCATGTGTAGCTCTTCCTTGTAGTCTCTGTGAACGTAGGCTGGGGTTTTAATAACAGTTTACATTGCGGAGTGTAAAATGTAGATGTCATATTTACACAGAACAGACTGGCTTTAGTTTAATTTTGTCCCTACTTCCTTTCAATTGTCAACATATTTTCCTAGCTAGTAATAATAAAAGACACTCTGAAAAAAGACTGAAAAGAATTAAAATGGTACCTCCTGCCTTAACTTTTGTCCAGTGTAGTTTTTACCCTACCACTTGGCTAGCTGTCATTTCCTTTACTAAATCATGCTGTGGATGATAATGCTAATAAATGTATTTTCCTTTCTTTTTTTTTTGAGACGGAGTCTTACCCTGTTGCCCAGGCTGGAGTGCAAAGGCGCCATCTCAGCTTACTGCAACCTCTGCCTCCTGGGTTCAAGCTATTCTCCTGCCTCTCCCTCCTGAGTAGCTGAGATTACAGGCGTGCACCACCATACCCAGCTAATTTTTTGTATCTTTAGCAGAGAGAGAGTTTCCCCATGTTGGCCAGGCTGGTTTCGAACTCCTGACCTTGTGATCCATCCACCTCGGCCTCCCAAAGTGCTGGGATTACAGGCATGCGCCACCGCGCCCAGCCCAATAAATGTACTTTTGTTGGCTGTGACTCTCAGAAAAATAATTTTTGAGATTAAATATTATATCATTTTACAAAGTTCCTATCAATATCTCAGGGTGATTATATAAAGGATTTCTGTCGGGGAAAGCAGCTGGATTTGATGCCTCACGAATTTCCTTCCTCATCAAAAAACATACAATATTACAAACTTGAAAAAGAGTTGAATTACACAGAATAGATCTTTATATCTACTCATTACAAAAACGTGTAGAACCTTTCTCAGAACAGTTTTCTGGGCCAGAAGTTGGCAATCGTTTTAAACAACAGGTCAAACTACATTTAACTTCAAAACAAACAGAAGGTAGGGACCTAAAAATCATTATCTCACAGCTTCCCATTACCATTTCTGAGACTTTATAATCCTTGTATCTTTTCCAATCCCCACAGTGTATGGTGGCCCTCCACTCATCCCCACAATAAGATTTTCTGGGACAAGGTGGGTGCAGGTGGGCAGGAAAGGGGGATCTATAGTATCTACCTCTAGAAGATCTTATCAGAATCTGTAGGTGAGGGAGTCAGGAGTCTATATTTTCCCTCTTGGCTCCCCAGATATTCTGATTATCAGCCATGTTTGAGAACACTGGGTTCGTGATGCCTCAGCTCTGCTATTTGGGGGAACTCAAAGGGAACCACAAAAGTAGAAGAGAAAGCCTTCTGACGGAAGTGAAAAAGCAGCATTCGTGCTGGATTTTTCTCATTTTAACTTGAAAAATTGCATGTACTTTGGCAATGTGTTCAAATACAGACTTGTATTTGGCTCACCAGATGGATGTTGACATATGCTCTAGAAAGTGCTGAAGCCCCTGACTGATGGCTATTTCACTAACCCCAAATTTCAGATGAAGGTCTCTTTCTTCTTTTGCAATAGAAATAGCAACATAGAGTTTCTTTTGGAGCAAGGGAAAATGCTTAAAGCTAACTGTGTGAGAGAAGAGGAGAAAGCAGCAGAATTGCAATTAAGGTCCAGGCTCTTCAGCTTTGGAGAATTTAATTCAGACGCTCAGGTAATCACTCTTTGCCTACGGTGATTTCATTTTGGTTCATGATAACAATTTTTATTCCCTGTGTCCTAAGTATATGCAGGGGAGTTAAAGCAAATTACAAGTCCTAGGTTGATGGCAGAAGTGGAAAGCCAGCTTGGAGTTTGTCTTGCCAGTATGTAATAGCCAATTTATATAGGCAGAAAACATTCAAATTGGCATTAGGGTTCTCTTAAAATGTTGCTCTATTACGATCCACGATATTGACCATAGTTTCCCCTCTAAATACATTTCTTTTAGTCAGAGCCTAAACATATGTAGTTCAGTGCGTGTTATCATTTTGGTGGCAATTCACGGAGCGAGTAATTTAATTGTGAATCAACACAATTAAAAGTGACTCAACACTGACTAGAAAACTTGCCCAACGTTGAGCCTATGATAGATTTCTGCCTCTACAGGCCTGCACAGACTCAAACAGCTGTGATGTGTGCTAGTACACTTACTTATTGAGAAGTTCATCTCTCAGCTAGATGCTGACCCCCTCGAAGGCAAGGATTGTCTTATTCTCCTTAGTTCAGTTGAGGGTCCCCTTAAAGTTGGTGCTCAATAAATGTTTGTTGAATGAATGATTAGGTTAGCTTTTAGGCCACAACCAGCTCCATCTAACATTGATTATCTTGTAAAAACCTCAAATGAAATACAAATTCAAAGTTAATATATGAGGCTAACATTGTTCCAGGACCAAACTGAGGGCCGGGCTGCTATTTCTCGTGGCCCAATAACCAGATGCAGATGAACTGGGGAGGAAGACAGTTTTTATTTCTATACCTGGTTACAGGGAGAAGGCCTGGAAATTATTGCCAGACCAATTCAAAATTACAAAGTTTTCCGGAGCTTATATACCTTCTAAGCTATATGTCTATGTGTAAGTGTGCATTCATCCAAAGACGTACGTGATTAACTTCTCATCTATAACTCAAGTCTGAGTCCTGAAGACATTCCTCTGGAGCCTCAGTAAATTTACTTAATCTAAATGGGTCCAGCTGCGGGGGTGATTACCCTTATCTTGTCTCCTGATAAATCAGGGAGGTGTAGGCAGTTTCTTCAGACCCCCAGTAAACCTGTTTGCGGAGGCCCGGGAAGTTTCTTCATCCCCAATAACACTTGTTTAATCCTAAATGGGTCCTGTTAAGAATTCCTTTATTATTTTGTCATGTTTTAAGGCCCAGGAAAGGCCTAGGCAAAACTCTTAGTGTGCTTTTGTTACATTCTAGCCTTTGTATAAGGGCACTGGCTTTTAATATTTAACTTAACCACTCAGTCAGTACTGAAACCGTTGTGATGGAGGCCTACGTTAGTGAGACCTGGCCTGCCACATCACATTTATGGATATGAACTTGATTTTCAAACAGAGGTAGAACCGGGGAAACTGCATCAGAAGAAGGCTGTCCTCCCCACAGGTGAGCAGGGTTACAAAAAGCACAAGCTGTTTATGGCTCCTCCACACACACACATTTCCTAGGGGGTTACAGTGCACTGAGTTAGTAGGGGATGGGGTGGTGCATTGCTGGGGCAAGAAGTGTGATGATAGCCACCTTTCAATTCAGTGCTGTTTTATTCTAACCATTTTGTTAAAATTGTGGTACAATACACATAACCAAATTTACCACTTAGCTAATTTAAGCGTGCGATTCAATGGCATTAAGTACATTCTCAGTGTTGTGAACCATCACCACTATTTCCAGAACTTTTTCATCATCTTTTCAACATAAAAATCTGACATCTTAACCATTTTTAAATGTTCGGGTCAGTGGTGTTAAGTACATTCACGCTGTTTTGCAGTCTCCAGAACTCTTCATCTTGCAAAGCTGAAATTCTATACCCACTAAAAAATAACTCTTCACTCCTCCTTCCCTCCCCCAGCCCTTGGCAACCACCGTTTTACTTTGTCTCTCTGAATTGGACTATTCTAGGTACTTCACAAAAGAAGAATCATACAATATTGGTCCTTTTGTGTCTGGCTTATTTCATTTAGCATAATGTTTTCAAAGTTCATCCATGTTGCAGCCTGTATCAGGACTGCATTATTTTTATGGCCGAATAATATTCCATTGCATGTTTATACCATATATTGTTTATCCATTCATCTGTTGATGGACATTTGAGTGGTTTCCACACTTCAACTGTTTTAAATAATGCTGAAGCCAACTGACATGCAAAATGTCTGATAAATATCTGTGATATCTCCCCTCCTCCCTCCCCCACCCCAACCAAGCCCCTTCCATCCAAGTTTGGGACAACGATTAAAATTAAAAGTGGCATTTTTGATACTCTTTTTCACTGAGGCAACCAGATACCTAAAGAAAGAAAGTAGAATTGATGTAAAATTACTTCGTAAAGGGCTATCCATGAAATTTTCATCAAAAGTGTAAATTCGGCATTCATGTATTATTGCACATTCTGGGGAAATGGGATTAATAATCTATAGTGTCTTCTAGAGATGTGAAATGTAGGGTGGGGAAGGGGAGGTGAAGAAGGGAAATTGGAAGGGAAGCGTATTCTTAGGATTTTTTGCTTCTCTACCTCCCTCTTTTCAGATCTCAGAATATACAAAACAGAATCCTTTATGAGTAAATTTAGCTGTACCTCATTTTTTAAAAGTTTCTTTTCCAGGTTTATTGAGGTATAATTGACTTATGTGATTGTGATATTCATAAATTATGTTACTCTGGAGCTATCAGTATGAAATGAATTTTATTCTTTCAAAACTTCCACACTCTTAATACTTAATCCCCTAAAAATTTTGTCCTTGATCCAATATTTTACTTTTAAAATAAAATTTTAAGTTCAAGTATAAGGTAATGTTGAAAAGTGCACAAATCACAAGTGTATCTCTCAAGGAATTTCCTCAAACACATCTGTGTGCCACCCCCCAGATCAGGGAATAGACCATTATCAGCCCCTTCAAACCTCCTCATACTTGCTTCCAGTCTTCACCAGCCCTCTTTCCCACTGTCCTGATGTCTCATGCCATCAATCAGCTTTCCTGTTTTTGAACTTTATTGGAACGGAATCATATAACATGTCTGGCTTCTTTCAACATTATGTTTGTGAGATTCATCCAAGTTGTTTAGTGTAGCAGTTGTTAGTTCTTCACTGAACATGAAATGGAACATAAACTGCTCCATTGTTCAATTTGAGAATATGTTTACCTCCGGTTTTATTTATTTATTGCACAAGGAGCTGATCACTTGCAATGGAGAGAACTATGTACAGTCAGCACACAGCAGAATGTGACATGGATTAGAAGGACAGAACCCTTGAGTTTGAAAGGACTCAATGACATCTAGGTATCTGTCCCCACTTCTCCTCTCCAGTTTTGATATAATGATTCCTCCTAAAACACTGCTCTGGTCATATCACTTCCCATTAACTGTTGAAAGGCACCTGAAGTTCTCTAATATGTCTTCCAGAATTCCTGTCCATTCAGCTGAGCAGACTCCCTTGGCAGCTCCTCCTCTGAAGTACTGTGGGTTGGGCCTGTCTGGGGCAGTTCCAGGGATGGGGCTGAAACATCACTTCCCTGTCAATTGGCCTATGCCTTGTGCTCCCTTTTCTTTGCCTTTTCGCTTTGTCAGGCCAGGCTCTCAATCTCTTTTTCATATGTGAATTACCTTCATTAATCTCATTCCCCTCTCCTATCTCCTACCTCTTGTTTTTACCTTGTTATCTTAAGAAAGTATCTCTTCTCGCCATTTCCTCTCCTCTGAAGAGGGAACTTAAGAAAAAAACGGGGGAGGGGGCAGAGGTGTAGAAAAGACATCCTAAGCAGCCACTGCCCTGCTCATCCTCTAAAGCCATCTAAGTGTTCAAGAGGTCTCTTTCAAAAATTCCCATCAACTAGCAACCATTCTCATCTTAAAGTTATTTTTCCTCAAAACTAGTTGTGAATATATTTTTAAAGTATTTTTCTCTGCTTCATTTAGTGACTCACGTTGCAGCAATGTTGTTTTCATATGCAATTTACTATATTTCAACCCCTGATGGGTTACTTCTCTATTTTTCTGTGTCTCCAATGTTTAGAAAAAGAACATGTTGTTACATAAATAGAAAACACAGTAAGTGTTATTTTAGAGAGAAGGGAAAAGGGTTATGGCCAATAGGACTTTTGCTGTTTTCTTTTATATTATTATGTATTTCTCCAAGTTTTCTAAAAGGATCATATCATTAATGTAAATAGGAAATATAATAAGTTGTTATCTTACAGAGGAAAAAAGGGAGCTTTATGCTAAACAGGACCATCGAAAAGATTTTTAAGCTAGGAGGTGCAAGAGAAAAGCTGTTGGAAGTACACTCTTGGTATCAGATCTTGGCTTGTAATTGTGTTGGTGGCTCTGTAAGGCTTTTGTGGTTCCAGGAGGGGCTTCCCATGGCTTCAGGAGCCACATCTGTCTTGAGTGTTATTTGTCGCTGGTTTTATGGTGATTCTCATCTTCTTGAGCGGAAGCAGGAAAGGGGGCAGATGCCTACTGGAGAGTGATTCACATTGTCCAGCAGTTTGTTGAGCTCCTCTTAATTGCAAATGCCAGGTTCACAATGGAGAAACAGGATGACAATTTTCTTATGGTCCCAAGACAAATTACCTAGCACCTCAGGAGTCTCCACTAACAGTTAAAATGACAATTTTCTTATGGTCCTGAGACAAGTTACCTAGCACCTCAGGAATCTCCATCAACAGTTAAAACGGTGCAGTGCCGAGGTACAGGGATCAGCAAGGTTTGGCCTAAGCTTTTGTTTAGAATACTCCAATGGCTTCCCAACACAAGGAGCGAAAATGATACTCCTAAAAAGGCTTTGGTAGGCCAGCCTGGAAACCTGTTTGCTTGTAACTTTTTTTCCTGAGAGAATGCATTCAGTCATTTATTCAGCAAACATTTATTCAGTGCACAGTTATGTGCAAAGCACTGTTTTAGTTGTAAGTTTAAGCATAAGATGTAGCTCCTGCCCTCCTGGTGCATAGTGTATAAGGATAAGGCAAATAACTATCATATAGGATAACAGTTTCACAATTATAAGAGAGTAATACATGCAAAAAAGGGAGGGCTGGGTTACATACTGCGCCAAAAGGAAATGGATCCGAGTGGCAAAAAAACGATTTAAAATGTTTGTTGTCTCTCCTTCAATTCTTAGGGGGTCAGATATACAAAAACATTCAAGCAAAAGATATTCTGCCCATTATAAATACTTTTTATATCTAGACTTCAATATATTTTAAGAAAATAATCCAACATGTTACTATAGTAATGCTCTGACTATAAATTTTGATATAGGTTAAATATCACGGCTACATTTTCTCAATGGTCTGTTTTATTAAAACTTCTTTAAAAAAGTAAACATTTAGGCCGGGCGCAGTGGCTCATGCCTGTAATTCCAGCACTTTGGGAGGCTGAGGCAGGTGGATCACCTGGGGTCGGGAGTTCGAGACTAGCCTGGCCAACATGGTGAAAGCCGTTTCTACTAAAAATACAAAACTTAGCAAGGTGTGATGGTACATGCTTGTAATCCCAGCTCCTTGGGAGGCTCAGGCACAAGAATTGCTTGAACCTGGGAGGTGGAGGTTGCAGTGAGACGAGGTTGCATCACTGCATTCCAGCCTGGGTGACAGAGCAAAACTCTGTCTCAAAATAATAATTTTAAAAAAATCTAAATACTTAGTAGCATTTACATGGGTTTTTACTGTAATATAGTAAAATGGTATTTTATATTGAATGAGCAATGTGATGTTAACGTTTTCTGCTCTTCTCAATCTCAGGAAATACTGATAGACTCACTTAGCAAAAAGATTAACCAAGTATACAAAGTCTGCATTGGAGATGCTGAGGATGACGCTCTCAACCCAGTTCAAAAGCTAGTAAAAGTAGAGTCTCGCCTGGTGGAACTGTGTGACCTCATCGAATCTATTCCCAAAGAAAATGTGGAGGCAATTGAGAGGATTAAACAGAAAGAACGGCGGCAAAAGTACAATAAGGATAGCGAATGGCTTAATGAGTAGCTGGTTTTGCTCAGATTACACAAACACATTAGCAAGTCTCTTGAGTAATGCTGTTATTATAGGGACACAGTGAAGATGAATGATATCCAGCCCTGCCCTCTTCATAGAGCTATTATTTAGTGTGGGAGACATATTCATCAAATATTTTTAGGAAACAAATGTGTCATTACCAATGGCAATGAGCGCTGCAAAGGAAGGAACTGGGTGAACATAATTCACCAGGGGCAACTAACCTAGTTTGGGATGGACAAACCAGCCTGGAAAAGCAAATCTTTTGTAATTATATGAAATTCATGAATAACCAGTTATATGAAAATTTTTGAACAGCTATAATGGGGAAGGAGTATTGCACTGGTGGTAAAGAACCCAAGGCATAGAATTAGGAGCCCTTCCTGGGAAAATCACAAGCTGACTCAAATCTATCTGCAGTTTTCCCATGAAGGGCTCCTAATTCCTAATGAAGGAATTGTTTGAAAGCCAGAGCTACACAGTGAGGGTTTTCTCCAGTGTATAACTGCCAACACTTACACAGCATTCCCACATTCACTCATTTATTTCTCAAGACAACCTCATGAGGATTATCATCCCTGGAGCCCCACACCATCCCCGACCTCATTGCATAGCTTGGTGCCCTTCAAAGGAGATCCATGCATTGAGCGTGGTATGGCCTGACTGGAGTCTTTCAGAATGCACTCATTTACAAATTTCCACACAAGTTAAATAAGAACGTTTTGGTACATAACAGCTGTCCCTTGGTATCTGTAGGGGATTGGCTCCAGGACTTCCCAAGGATACTAAAATCTGCAGATGCTTATGTCTCATATAAGGTGGCATATCTGCATATAACCCATGTACATTCTCCTATATATTTCATATCATTTCTAGATTACTTATCCCTAATACAATGTAAACGCTAGAGTTGTCATACTGTATTTCTCAAAATTGGTATTAGTTTATTGTTGGGGCTTTTCTCTAAATATTTTCAATCTGCAGTTGCTTGAATGGCCAGATGTGGAACTGTGAATATGGAGGGTCTACTGTCCTAGTTTGAGACAATGATTATTGTAAATATAATGCAACCCCTAGTTTAATGTGGCATGTAGGCAATGTTTACAAGTGGGAAAATGTTCATGTAATAGCAAAAAACATGTTGAGAGGCAGACTAGCACTCTGGCTACTAGCTAGGGCATTAGACCTTGCTGAGTGAGTTCAATTCAACTATTCATGACTTTGTGATCTTAAGCAACATAAACACTCTCGTCTGTTTCGTTATCTGTAAAATGAGAGTAATCATGGTACTTACAAGGTTGTGAGGATTAAATTAGATGATCCAAGTAAATTACGAGAGCATGCTTAGCACATAGTAAGCACTCAAATATTAGCCACTAGTATTAGATGTGTTGTCATTGCCTACTACTTTGTGGATACATGAGGGATATGGTTACCCACAGTAATAACAATGTCCAGACTATATGATGGTGATCCTGATGGGATCTTACTCAACATCAAGCAAGCTTTAAAAAAAATTACCGATGAAAGGTTACTCCTTCCCTAAAATGACCTCATATGACTACACAAATAGCACTTGCATCTTTTTTACAGCAGCAAATATATCTGCATTGAAGTGCAATTATAACTTATTTTTAGCAGTGATACATAAATGTAATTTCAATTACTTATTCTTCTTAAAAATAATGTTAGCTGATTTTCCCCATGGTTTGGGGCACCTAACATGGCACCTAATTTTGCAATAAAAATGCTCAGTACATGTTATTTCTATCCCCTAGTATATAACCTTAACACTTAGAATATCATTAAATAGGTCCATAAAATAGCTATCACGTATTTAGTGCCTATTGCTTACCACCTTGTACTTGATAAATTGCACAGATATCTCATTTAATTTTTCCCTCAAAACAACCCTAAGGAGAGTATGACAAATAGCATTTCTTGTTCAAAATTTGAGGATATTATTAAAAAAGGTTAACTGGAAGGTATACTTTTGTGGTAGTTCACTGAGCTATGTATTTGTGTACTTTTCTGTGTGTGACACTTCAATGAAAAGGTTTAAAAAGAGGGAAAAGTAGCTGAAGGTTAATTCAAGTAGCTATTATACAAGCTATTAAGTGCTGAAATGTTTGGGAGGCCAAGGAAGGCAGATCACAACGTCAGGAGTTCAAGACCAGCCTGGCGAACATGGTGACACCCCGTCTCTACTGAAAATACAAAAATTAGTCAGGCGTGGTGGTGTGCACCTGTAATCCCAGCTACTTGGGAGGCTGAGGCAGGATAATTGCTTGAAACCTGGGAGGTAGAGGTTACAGTGAGCTGAGATTGTACCACTGCACTCCAGCACAGAGTGAGACTGTCTCAGGAAGAAAAAAAAAGTTACACCAAGATCTGGGTATATTTTATGTCTTCCAAAATGATGAAATTTCTTCCCATTTCAAAATAGTATTTGTTGTTGAGATTTACCTGAATATTCAAAAGCCATTGTTATGAGTAAAGATGAAGTGTCCTTTTCATTTAAGGAGGTCTTCTATTTACATAGCTCATTATCAAATAGTAGTGTCCTTTTGTTACTTAATTTAGAGTTACAAGAATGTTTCTCCTTCTTGCGACAGGTTTCGTGATGAGAAAATGAAAGAAAAACAAAGACACCAAGAGGAAAGGCTAAAAGCTGCTCTGGAAAAAGCTGTAGCACAACCAAAGAAAAAGGTTTGTTTTGCTATTAAGAGATCCAGCCACATCAATATGTGAGCGCCTCTTTGGTACAAAAATACCTTATTCATCTAACTTATTCAGGTTGAACTTCAGAAAGATAATCTTTCTTGCTCACAACTTCAATTAATCTCTCTCTGGTTCCTTGTTACTTTTAGAATAATTCAAATTAGTGGCTCTACAGTTCTCAGACCCACTTTTTAGTAAAAGCCTCTTTCCTCACTTTCATTAGCCTTAGGTTCATTAAAATCAGATTTTTTTTTCAGTTTTTTTTTGGAATAGATTATAAAAGCATAAGGTTCAAAGTTCAAAAGATACGAGAGTATTCAGTGAAAAGTCACTCTTCCTCAGTTCCCCTTTCTGGAGGCAACCACTGTTAACAGGTTCATTTGCATCCCTCTGGAAATATACATACAAAGGATGTATTTATGTACATATTCATTTTCTTACTAATGATAGCTAGGAACTTGGCTTCTTTCACTCAGCAATGTTTTGGAGATAGTGAACCCAGAGAATCACATGTAACTGTGGGACTGTGAATAATCCCCACATTGTAAAGATAATAAGATTGACAGTTGGAGTTAAAATGATTTACCCAGAGTAACTTCTGACTTAACAGCAGAATTAGGACCAGAAGCCAAAGTTCTTTATTTTGCAAGACTACCTGTCCAATCAGAAGTTTGGGATTAGGTAGTCACGTAAATGTGGTCCATCACTTCTATACAGGGGTAAGCAGCGCCTTTTGTTTCTATATGCCACTCTTTCCCTTCTCTGGGATAGGGTCTGCAATATATTCCAAAAGACAAAGTTATCTGCAAAGCTATTGTGGACACTGATTCTTACCACAGTAATAGCTAACACATAATGAATACTGTGTGCCTTACAACCAACTTCTAGAGGTAAGAACTTTAAAAAAGTTCTGAAGTATGGAAATTGTTAATAGGTGCCATGCCAAAAAAAATGATTACTTCAAAATATTTTATAGAAATAAATACTTCATCTTAAAAAGCGTATTTATCTAGTTCAATTCTTTCCATGAAGACTTTCCTCACCTGTCCTCTCCTCCCAAGAATTAACCATTTATCACCCTTCCACATGCAATATTCAGTAAACCCACCAAATTAAAATTATTATTTTTTTAATATATTCACCTTTCCTTTTAGACCATGAGTTTCATGACATTTGTATCCCTAATACCTGGCACATCACGGATACTTGATGTATAGTGAATTAACAGACTAAAAATAGGCATAAAAACTAAAAATGGAAAAAATTGGGGAAAACATGGTTATCTGACAAATCAACAACACATAAAGACCTCTGATAGAAGCTGACCCAGTTAGGACACTTCATCACTGGTAATTTTCTCAAACAATATTAATAACAATTGTTACCAAAGATCTCTGACAGTTAAAAATTCTGATATGCAAAAGGAATTCAGAGATTCTAGTCCTTCAAGGACATTTTTGTTGTTACAGTGATGCAGAAGAGTGCCATTGTTATTTAGCCTCTCTTAGGCCTGCAATGCAGGGGACATCTCATGTGAGAACTGTCCTAAAATGTCAATAGTGCCTTTTGAACACAGTGGCAATGTCCCATCAAATCTCATAGAATTATGGTAGTTTCCCCACTTACACATTTAATTTATACAAATTCAGCTATAAAAGCAAAAAAGAAACAAAAAGCGGGGGAGAGAATCCCAAAAGTAAAAGAAAAGTAAGTAGTAATATACCTGAGTATATGCCCCAGAGAGAATGAATAGGTATGAACTAGGGATTTCCCAAAGCCTCTTCTGTTGGTAACACCTCCAGAAGCCAACCAGTGTTCAAGAAGATGGTACATGGTTTTCCGAACTTTTTATTTAACAAGATTTCTAAATGCTAGTCAGGTGCTCAACAGGAGAAAGCTATCTCTTCCAACAATGGAGGAAAAACTGGCTATGGCACTTCCTGAGAAATAAAATGGTAGCGTTCAACATGGCGCTTTTCTAAGTTGACCACATTTGAACCATATACTATTTGATGACTTTACCTAAGTTTTCCCACTTCCCAATAGAACCTAACTGCTATTCCTTCGGCATACTGATCGGTGTCCAATTTGCTATTCAACTTTGCCTAGCATGTTAGACATCTGTTATGAGTCCCTTTTAACTGTGATTAGTTAATATTTCAAACGATATTATTCCTTGTAAAAATCAAGTTAATATTGGTATTTCACAAACTTCAAAAGAAAATGGCTATGCTCAAAAATATTAAGTATTTTGTTTTTCTTTTGTTTCAGTTGGGAAGACGACTTGTGTATCATTCAAAACCACCATCTGGTAACAAACAGCAGCTACCTTTAGTCAATGAGACAAAAACAAAATCACAAGAGGAGGAATACTTTTTTACTTGAATAAAAGCAGTAACACATTTTATTATCAGAATGTCTTAGGTATATTTTGTAAATTTTGGCTTTCACTAATGGCAATATTCTGCCCCATGTACCAGGCCTAATGAATTTGAGAAAGGCCCTTATTCTAAGGGCTACAGGATTAGAAATGAGTTATTTTATTTTGTTGAAGCCTTTAAGTATTCATAAGTATTATTCCATATAGCTAAACATTTTTATCTATACTTTGAGTTGTCCCACTTGGGGATACACATAAAAGATAGTTTATTGATAAAACTGTATGGTAAATGACCGCTGAAGTATAATAATGGCCATTCTCTTACAACATAATTATTTAAATGATATATTTTCTCAATCCATCTGTAGGGAAGTTCACAGCATACTGTTATTACTATGGAATATACATTTTAACAATGTACAACCCTAAAATATCTGAAGGGTTTTGAGGGGCTTAAAACTTAACCTCGAGGTTATGGTGTCAGAACATCTGTGAGACTGGTTTTTATTTCACATTACATTTTGTTCAGAGAACTTTTTTCTCCTTAGTAAACAAACCATATGCCTTCAGCCCAAATGTCAGTTCCCAATTTCTGTTGTGCCTTGTCTGCACAATCATTTTAATTTTTAGATGTTTCAATTTTAGCTACAATATGTGCATTTAGCTTATACTGACACAGAAGTAACATGTAATTTTACTAAGTTAAATAAGACAGTATATTATTAATACCAAAAACATGTTTAATTTTATACATGTTAAAAGTGGCTCAAAAATAACTTTAAAAGAAAAAAGTTGCATTTAAAAGGTCTCAGCTAATATATAATTTTACCAGAAAAGGTCTGAAATTCACCTTCGTAAAAATATCTAAAGCACATAAATAACTATCCTTTAGAGGAAAAAAACAGAGTATCAAGCTTACAAAAGGAAAGCAACGTAAATAAAATTCGGTGACTTTTAAAGCATTAGTTTTGTGAGTAATCTTTCCCAATTGGTTCAACATTTGAGCTTTGCTTATAAATATCTGAATACAAACAGTTCACAAGTCAAGGTGAAGAACAAACGAATCTTTATTGTCTAGAAATATATATATATAAAAAAAAATCCTGGGGGCTGGGATCAGGGAAAAAAAAAAAGAGAAGAAAAAAAACCCCCCACAAAATATGCTATTCTCTCATTTCCCCATCTTCTTCCTCTTCTTCCACACCTCTGATATAAAGGACATTATTACACCTGTAAATAGAAAAAGTCTACTTTGTTGTTCCAACCAGAAACCATGTATGATCTGAATTACTATATTTTTTATTATGAAAATACTGAATGCTATATTTATAATATTCCTGTCTTTAAAAAATATATATTTGTTTTTAAAAAACATTTTACATAGATTTGTTGAAAAGCACATGGCACTGATTTTCCACCATATGGTTGTTATAAAATGACATCTTTATAATTTTCCAAGGGAAATAATTATCAGAATTTGGAGCTTTGAAGCTAGTACAGAAAATGAATATAACAAAAATTCTTATAAACAGCCAGACCCAACTAAAATTCAAAACTAAGTGCCTCCAACAAAGGCCACTGAAAAAGGTTATAGCTAAGAGCCAGAAAATTTAACATCAACACTAGAAAAATCTTTTGGCCAGTTCTAAAACATTTTAAAACTTACCTTTGACGAGTTTAACAATTTCAAAGACTTTTGAAGTCCAATTGTAAAGTATTATAAGTTAATAGTGATTTTTAAAAAATAAGTAACTCCAAAATTGAGGCACTAATATATTTAAAACAGGTATTCCTAATGCTCACCAGTAACTCCTTACATATACTACTGCTGTTTTTTTACCTTATTAAAACTTCACCCAGATGTCCAGACAATGCTCCATCTATGTATTCTTCCGTATTTGCAAGCTTTCAATAAAAAGAAATGCATTAATATAATCACACAGGAGGAAAATATTACAATACAGTTAATACTGGTGAGAGAACTTATTAACTGAGACCTTTCTATACCAACAACTCAAATTTATCTATAATTAATAAACAGAAGATGAGCTTTCTATTACTACTGTAGGACTTTTGGTTTCATATAAACCTTCAGTAAAATTAACATTCATGGATGTAGAACAATATATATAATAAAGCTTGTTTCAACCTAAGTTTCTGAATCTCCCAGGTTATGTAATATTTGTATTAGATATCAAAACAGTATGTGGAAGCAGGCAGTCTCTAATTTATGAAGAAATTGTGATTAAAAGGTTTTCTGAAAATTCATTCTAAAGCACCAAATGTTAAGTTTTCTCAGAGCCAAACATTGTAAATCATATTGAGGTGTCCAAATGGGTGTATGAAAGCTATGGCTAACATGCCAAATACTTTTATATTAGTCAACAACCAAAGCAGATAATTGAGTAAGGATTTTCTTCTTTTCTTGCCTTTTAAGAAACAGGGTCTCACTCTGTTGCCCAGGCTGGAGTGCAGTAGCACAATCATAGCTGACCAAAACCTCGAACTCCTGGGCTCCTCCCACGTCAACCTCCTGAGTAGACAGGACTAAAAGCATGTGCCACTGAGCCTGGCTACTTCAAAACAATTTTGCTATATTGCCCAAGCTGGTCTTGAACTTCTGCCCTCAAGTGATCCTCCCGCTTTGGCCTCCCAAAATACTGGGCTTATAGGTATGAGCCACCACATCTGGCCAATGAATAAGACTCTTTTTAAAAAAATTTTGTACTAATAAACAGGGAAAAAGAAGTTGTTAAGGTGCCATGCCAAAAAAAAATGATTACTTCAAAATATTTTATAGAAATAAATACTTCATCTTAAAAAGCGTATTTATCTAGTTCAATTCTTTCCATGAAGACTTTCCTCACCTGTCCTCTCTTCCCAAGAATTAACCATTTATCACCCTTCCACATGCAATATTCAGTAAACCCACCAAATTAAAATTATTATTTTTTAATATATTCACCTTTCCTTTTAGACCATGAGTCTAAAGTTTGACCTTTACAGTTATTTCGGTGAACTCTATTATTTCTAATTTTATATCGAAATGTTTAGCTTTCCTTCACACATATAGGTAATAAGCTTCACTTGTAATTAAAAAGAAAAAAATCACAATCAATGCCACCTGGGACTCCGAGAGGGAACTAAGAAGAGCGAAGGGAGAGGGAGGTTTCCTTCACAACTAAGCATGTGGAAAAGGAAAAGAAAAATAGGGCTTAACAATAAGGATTAAATTAGGATGTAACATAAAGCATGAAAAGCATGTTAATGAACACTACTACTGATGTTACTCCCTCTCTTATAGAAAACAAAAAGTAATCTACATTATCCAGATGATACAGTTTTGTCTGAAATATGAGGTTGAGACAATTAGTTTGTATGTAACAGCTGTGAGAAATAATATTAAGAGCAATTAATCTTCTGTAAAAAGTAATTACAACATTTAACTGGTTTCTAAACAATAATGCTCCAAATACTTTCTATCACGTATTAAATTCAGTCTTCACCATCACTCAACAGGCTCTCTATGTCCACCATTCCAGCCTAACTTTCTATGATTCTTCCCTTAACTCAATCTGCTCTGGCCTTCTTGCTATGCCTCGAACATACCAAGCAAGGCCTTTGTACTTGCTGGTCCCTCAAACTGGGACGCTTTTCCCCAGACACTCACCTGAGTGGTACACTAATTCTGGTATCTTCCAGAATTTGTTTCTTCAGAGAGGTTGTCCTATATAATATTGCACATACTGTTTATCCCCTTTTTCTTCATGGATGGCATCTATCACACCTGTTATCACATTATATTACCACTAAAACATAAACTTTTGAGGGCAGGGACTTTGCTTTGTTCAATGCTGTATTCATAGTGCCAGTCACATAATGAGTCAATAAATATTTGCTAAGTGAACAAATTCAAATGCTGGTATCAATATGGTTGACTACTCACAAAGTGGTTGGTTACCCACACATTTTGTAACTCTAGCAGGCTCACTAGCAAGCTATACTGATTCTAAAACAAATATTAAGTGGTAATTCTTTTATTATTGAGATGTTAATTTCCATAGCATAAAATCCACTCTTTTGAAGTGTACAATTCAGTGGTTTTTAGTGTATTCAAAAAGCCGTGCAACTATCACCACTAATTCCAGAATATTTTCATCACAATTCATTTACGTCCCAGATTTTTCTATGGTCTTGGTAAATGATTCCTGTTTCAGGGAATTTTCCAAACCCAAACTATGCTTTGGGGACCTTAGTGTCCTGTGCTCAGGTGGTAAATGCTTAAGTTAAGGAAAATCATAGCTCTCTGCCTACTTAAGTACTCTTTTAGTACTCTGCTTTCAAGTATGGAATCCTAGGATTCATGATTGGATTGAACAACTGTCCTGATAGCCTTTAAAAACCTGGCTGGAAACTACTACTATTAAAAAACAACGAAAAACCCAAATAACTAATTTTTTAAATGTGCAAAAGACATAAACAGGCATTTCTCCAAAGATAAACAAATGGCCAATAAACCCATGAAAAAGTGCTCATCATTAGTTATTAGGAAAATGCAAATCAAAACCACAATAAGACCACTTCACACCCATTAGGTTAACTATTTCCTAAACACCCATAGAAAATTACAAGGGTTGGTGAGGATGTGGTGAAACTGGACCCCTTGTGCTCTGCTAGTGGATATGTAAAACCACGTAGCTGCTGTGGAAAATAGTGTGACAGAAAAAAAATATTTTTTTGAGACAGGGTCTTATTCTGTCATTCAGGCTAGAGTGCAGTGGTGTGATGACGACTCACTACAGCTTCAACCTCCCCAGGCTCAGGTGATCCTCCCACCTCAGCCTCCTGAGTAGCTAGGAATACAGGTGACCACACCACCATGCCTAGCTAATTTTTGTATTTTTTTGGAGAGATGCAGTTTTGCTATGTTGCCCAGGCTGGTTTCAAACTCCTGGGCTCAAGCAATCCACTGCCTCAGCCTCCCAAAGTGCTGGAATTATAGGCATGAGCCACCACGCTTGGCCTCCTTAAAAAATTAAACATAGAATTACCATTAATCCAGTAATTCCACTTCTGGGCACATACCCCAAAGAGCTGAAAGCAGGGACTCGAACAGATATTTGTACAATCATCTTCACAGCAGCATTATCTACTACAGTCCAAAGAGGGAAGCAACCCAGCGTCCACCAAGAGGCAAATGGAACAGAAGGTGGTAGGTATATCCATACAAGGAAATGTTATTCAGTCATAAAAAGGAATGAAATTCTGACACATGCTACAACATGGACGAACCTTGAATAAAACACTACGCTAAGTGAAACAAGCCAGACATAAAAGGATAAATATACGATTCCACTTATATGAGGTATTATGCACAGTTCAACTCATAGACATGTAGAATAGTGTTTACCAGGGATTAGTTAGGTAAAAAAAGGAATGAAAAATTATTGTTTAATGGGCAAAAAATTTCACTTTGGGATGATAAAAAAAAGTTCTGGAAATGGATAGTGGTGATGGCTGCAGAACAATGTGAAGGTACTGAATGCCACTAAATTATACATTTAAAAATGGTTAGAATGGCAAAATTTTAATGTATATTTAACCACAATAAAAGAAAATTAATTACAAAAAACCCCACCAAAACACATGACTGAATCATTTACAGAAACTAGTTTAACAAACATACAGTCAGTTCAATTCCTTTGGCAGATATGTCTTTCCCTTGAAGGAATGAATTTCCTCAATAGCTTTGGTGTTGTACCTTTAGCATTCATTAAAAGACTCAAAAATTTCACTTGAAGACTTTCTTTCAGGGCTAAATGATGGGAAAAGTTTTGTTTTCTCCAGCAAAGCAGTGTGTTTCCCTTATGGTATTATTATGAATCAAATGTCTGAGCTCTTCTTACTTTAACTCCTAGGAATAAAATCTGTGGCTGAATTCTGGTTTAAGCCCATGTCTTGTACCTAGTATATCCTGGCATCCTTTCTGGCCTTGACTTTATTTTTGAACTTTGCCATATATTTGTCAATTTAATTGTATGCATTCTTATTAGTCAGACTAAACCTCTGAGAAATAAGGTGAAGCAAAATCAATGCAATGTTATGACCTTTACAGCTTACCTGCATGTTCATGTAGCCATCTACAGATACCAGGTAGCCCTTGTACTCCATTCCCCACTTAAGTTTCACCATAACTGGCTTTCCTGTTAGTCCATTGAGGAAAGGTTTGGGATTGAGGGGTAAACTCTGTACAAAGAACAAAAAAGGATCCAATTAATTTTTTCCTCCCACCACCAAATCCCTTCTGCCAAATCACCAACATTTTCTGGTGTGCAAATGAAGAAAACACAATTTTCACTTTTATTTGTTGAAGATGAGTACCAGGGAAATCTAAATATCCCGTTAGCCAGTTTCACCTTTAACCCACCAAAACAAAATACTCACTATTCACTTAAGATACACTGACTACCTACATCACTCACTGTTCTGAGCTTGAAAGAAACAAAGATAAAGGCACTTAAAAAAAAAATGTGGGCCAGACATGTGTCTCTAATTCCAGCACTCTGGAAGGCCAAGACAGGGAGATCACTTGAAGCCAGGAGTTCAAGACCAGCCCAGGCAACACAGGGAACCCCCCGCCGCATCCCTACCAAAAATAGTCAGAAAATAGTCAGGTGTGATGGTACACACTTGTAGTCCCAGCTACTAGGGAGGATAAGGTGGGGGGACTGCTTGAACCCAGGAGTTCAAGGCTGCAGTGAGCTATGATCAAGCCACTGCACTCCAGCCTGGGCAAAAGCAAGGCTTTGTCTCCTAAAAATAAATAAATAACAGTCCCTGTCAAGAAGCTGGAGATGGGGAGGGGAGCTCCTCACATACAAATAATTATATTGCATACTGCAATGTAGTAAGAGGAGATATGCTAGGCACAAGGGTACCAAAGCAATCCACAGAAAAAACGAAAGGTTGTCTTAAGTAATACCTCAGTTTTAAAGGATAAGAGTTTATTTCCAGAGCGGATGGGTAGGGGGGCGGGAAATGCTGTTCCAGGCAAGGGTGCTAACTTATGTAAACGGAGGGAAGAGAACAAGATGATTTTGGGGACATACAAACAACGCAGGGAAGAGAACAAGATGATTTTGGGGACATACAATTCAGCATTGTCAGTCAAAGCCCATAATATAAGACTGCAGAAGGAAGCAGAAGGCAGATCACGCTTAACAGTCTTTAACTGTGGAAGGTAGGGCTAGGTCCTATCTGACTTTACAGCAATCACTTAATGTTTGTTTATTCAACAAACCATTACCATCTCCAGTGAATTCAGGCTTTTTGGGGCCCTCATCTGCTCACTCACCAGTCAAAGAAAGAAGAGAACTAAGAAACTTGGCTATTAATCTAAGATAAGCATATTGGGAGTGGATCTTCACATGGTGTTACTCCAATAACCTAATGGGTCTCCAGTTTACATTCTCCAACTTATTATCCACCACGGCAACTGTTATTTTTCAAAGTGCACATCAAATTATGTCATATGTCTGCTTAAAATGATTCAATGGCTTCTAATTGAATTAGAAGCCACTATTCTTGCAAGTGGCTGTACCTTTCTGTCAATTTCTCCAACTGATCAAGCTTTCTTTCCGACTGCAGGTCTTACACTCCTATTCCCTGTGCTCGGTACACTCCTCCTGCTCTTTAAAGGGTGGTATTTCAGGACACTTAGGTTTCTGGTTAAATTCCACCTCCTAGGGAGGCCATCTCTGACTAAGCCTCTGTCTAACGTGCAAACCTCACAGCCTCCGGTCTACATGCTTCTTAGCACTTGTTATTTGCAAGTGCATATTTGTTGTTTTTTGACTAACGTCTGTCTTCCCCACCCGACTGAGTTAATCTAGAGCATGGCTGTATCATTACTTTCATGGAATTAAAGTGAATTTTGGAGAGTGGTGAGAAGTGCAAACTCTCTTTCAGTTTTACGCCGACCCTGAAGCCCCAACCAAAAATACCCCAGGCTAGGATTCAAACAAAGAGGAAGCAGCACGGGCACTCCTAGGAAAAGAAAGGCAAAGGGAGGAGCACGAGCCTCAGAAACCCCAAGAGCAGAGTGAAAGGAGCTGCGACTGGGTGCGCGGCGCCTCACGCGGATGAATGGGAAACGCGCGAAGCAATTATCAGGCCCCGCGAGGCTGGTCTCCCTCCTCTTTCTCCCTGTTTCTCCCGTTGTTCTCTTTCTCCTTACCATCGTAATCACGGGCAAATGCTGCAGGCTACTCGCTGCCAACCAGGCCGCCGCTCGTCCCTCGTGACTACAGCAGGTACCGCAAGCCCTGAACCTCTGAGCTTCAAGAGAAATGGCCGCCAAACAAGAGTGTGACCTTTCACCTCCCACCACGGCCCTTTCGGCCTCTGTGATTGGACGCAAAGAGATGCGTGCTGATTGGAGGAGGTGGCTGGGCAGTATCTCCTGGCAACCAGCAGTCGCGTGGGTTTGCGCCTTGTCTGAGGCGCGTGGGCCTTGGGAAACCCGCCCTGAGGGTCGCCGCGAGGCAGCCAAAGATTAGAGGCCGGCCGGTGTTTCTAATCTAATGGGGATTTACTTTGTCCTTTTACATCCGTGAGAATAAGTTCGGAGTCCTAGAGTTCCTGTCTCATTCTTCCAACAGGTTCCATGATTTGGGGGCGCCTCTGCTGCAGGCCATTTCTACCGGAGTGTTTCCTTTAATGCAACATCCATTTCCCCCCCCGCCCGTTAGCCAAGCTGGGGAGAAGTCAGATCCGTCCGCTCTAAAGGGTACACAGCCTCTCCCAGACCGTCCCTAGGGGAAGGGCAGCACATTTAGAAACACCGGCCGGCCTCTAGTCCTTGGCGGCCTCGCGGCGACCCTCAGGGCGGGTTTCCCAAGGCCCACGCGCCTCACACGAGGCGCAAACCCACACGACTGCTGGTTGCCAGGAGATACTGCCCAACCACCTCCTCCAATCAGCACGCATCTCTTTGCGTCCAATCACAGAGGCCAAAAGGGCCTTAGTCTAGGGGGTTGCCAGACTAGATTAGGGGCCGCGAATCGCACCGAAGGGAGTAGGGGACGGAATTTCTTTCAAACGATGCCAGCTTGCGTCTAGGATACGGTATCATGCCCCCCCCACCTTCCTATCTTTTCTTTTTTTAAAATAACTTTATTGAAACATGTTTTATAATGCATATTCTCAAGACTCTTCTTCCTGAAAGGAATAAAGAATTAGTTTGAGATTTCTATAAGGGATACCTTTATATCAGTTAGTTGCTAAGTTCAGGGTACTGAACAACTTCCAATTCAGATCTATAAACAACAAAATAGTATAGTGAAAACACATACACAGGATTTGGAGGTAGCAGAGAACAATTATTCTAGAGCCAGACAGACCTGGTTTGAACCCTGACTCCCCGGATGTAACCTTGGGCAAGTTGATGTGACCACACTGTCATTTCTTAGCACCCTTTACTGCTGCTTTATATGTTCTTGAGATCTTTCATTAGTGCTGGAATAACGATACAATGATAGTGATGCCTGTAATTATGACGAGTGGAAACTTGCTATTTCCTCCATTAACTAAAATTTGAAAGCCATAATTGATTAAGTTTACTCACCTTTCTTTTGCATCTCCAGAAGAGACCCGCACGGCCTTCTTATGAGCATTTGAAATTACCTAAGGGCGTAAGCAGTATTTCCGCTATCACAGATTAAAACTTTCGATGTTAACGGTGCTCTCTGAATTTCACTAGTTTTTCCCGTTATCCTAGTGAGTTCAGCTCACTCGGATCTGAAATGCTAAATGCAGTTTTTGGAGAACTCGCCCTTTGCGAAGTACGGCTTTTTTGCAGCCCTGAAGAGGTGGATTTGGAATTGAGGATGAAATGGTTGGTATTGAGGCATTGTGGAGCAGTGGGTAAGACTTTGGAGAGGGACTGCATTCGAACTTGCCTCTATCAGGCGCGGCCGGTGTTAAGCAGTGTCTGAACCCCCGAGGGCCATTGTTTCCTGGGCAGGAATGCAGCTTCAAAAACGGAACCATCTCAGCATGGTTGCGAGAATTTAACATAAAACAGGGCTTGGCCTTGTAAAGGCTCAGGAGACTTTAAATATTATTGTTCACGTAAATGTTGAACACTGACAAGACAGTGATTTTTAGTGTCGATTTTACCAAACAAGTTATTACAATGTATTCACCCTAAACTTCAGTGGATTTCTACTTTAGTTTGCCTATTGTTTCATGAATGTTAAGTCTTTGTACAGACTTTGGGTTCCTATGTGTCAGGCTCTTTCAACAATTGTGGAAATCTTGCCACACCGTCTGATTCGGGGTGACAGCCCCGTTTTAGAGATGAGGAAGCAGGCCCAGCAGGTAACTGTTACCGGTTGAGGGTAGCTGTCTGGGTTCTTGGCGTTTTGAACAAAGAATTGGACAAAATGCACAAACAAAGCAAGGCAGCGAAAGCAGAGATTTATTTTAAATAAAAGTACACTCCGCAGAGTGAGCACTGCCTAGTGCGAGCTGCTCAGGAGCATTGGTTACAGAATTTTCTGGGGTTTAAATACCCTCTAGAGGGTTCCCATTGGCCCACAACCAGTCTGATTGGTTGCAGGAGGGGACCAGTCAGAATGAAGAGTAGGCCCACAACCAGTCTGACTGGTTGTGGGAGGAGATCAATAAGAGGTACTTTCATTTTTTCAACTGCCACACAGAAAAAAAGGGGGTTGAAATGGGAGTAGCGTCTGATACCCAGTCAGCGTCAATGGGCCTTAGTTAGGTTCCCTGCCTCCAGCTCCTATTCTTCTGCTTCTTAACTTGCTGAGGGCCACATACCTGGGTTTCAAAACTGCTTTTCTACTTCACAAAGCTACCTTTCAGAGACTCAATATGTACTTTAGAAGCTAACTTTTATCTTCAGCTGTTTTCTTGGTGAAGTGAAACAAGATACTACAGTAAACACACTATGTAAAGATAGTGTATTTAAGGTTGGTTTTTCTCTTCGCGTTTTTTTTTTTTTTTTTTTTTTTTTGAGACAGGGTACCACTTGTCACCCAGGCTGGAGTGCAGAAGGTGTGTGTAATCTTAGCTCACTGCAGCCTTGACTTCTTGGGCTCAAGAGATCCTCCCACCTCAGCCTCCCAAATAGCTGGGTCCACAGGCATGTGCCACCACGCCCAGCTAATTTTTAAATTTTTTTTTTGGAGAGATGGGTCTCACTATGTTGCCCAGGCTGGTCTCAAACTCCTGGGCTTCAGCTGTGCACCCACCTTGGCCTCCCAAAGTGCTGGAATTACAGGTGTGAACCACCATACTTGGCCTATATTAAATTTTAATCTTAAATACCTTATTAAAATTAAGCAGGCATAAGTCATTGATATCTTTCTAATTATAAATATACGAAATTTTAGAAAATATAGAAAGTTCTAAACAATAAACGTAAAATCACTAGTAATCACACCAATCAAAGAAAACAACTGTTAACTTTTATTGTAACATATGCACTTTTTTTTTTTTTACAAGAGATCTATATACAGTTTGCTTTTTTGTTTGTTTTCTTTTTTTGAAGACAGAGTCTCTCTCTGTCACCCAGGCTGGAGTTAAGTGGTGCGATCTCAGCTCACTGCAACCTCCGCCTCCCAGATTCAAGCAATTCTCATGTCTCACCCTCCCTAGTAGCTGGGACTACAGGCATGCACCATCACATCCAGCTAATTTTTTGCTATATTTTTTTAAGTAGGCATGGGTCTCACCACTTTGCCCAGGCTGACTTTGAACTCCCGAGCTCAGGCAATCTGCCCACCTCAGCCTACTAAAATGCTAGGATTACAGGCATGAGCCACTGCACCCAACCTACATACAGCTTTGTAACTTGTTTTCTTCACTTTATATTGAGCGAATTCTCACATAATTAAATATATTACTAAAATGTGGCTTCATGTCTTCATTATACTTTGTATTTTGCATCTGTGATAATGTATTCTTTTATTATTTCCATTTTCCCTCCTGTTACAGTGTGCACTAAACATACTTGTACATGCATCTTTGAGTGTATTTTTTGTTCTTTACCATAAATTCTTAGAAATACAATTCTTAGGTTAAAAAGCATTACTATTAGAATTTACTACTACTATTTAGAAGGCAAATATGTATATTGCTACGTTGGCATATGGCTCCACAGAATATCCATCAGAATAATTGGTTCAAATATGGGAGAAATAACAGGCTTTATATTTTTTGAAGATGAGATAGAATACATTTTGAGGACATAACAGTTTGGTGAGTTCTACCATAACTTCTCCTATAGCCCCATAATTCCAGCAGTATACAACCATCTAAAAAGGAATTTGTCAAATGATTTAAAAATATTTACAGAGGTGAGTAAAATGAATATGTGATGTGTGCCCTTGTGGAACTTTAAAACCTCTTGGATAAGAAGGGGACCAATACGTATTGAATGCCTTTCATGTTATGCTAGGATATTTTATTATGTAATTTGTCTAAATCTTCAAAGTACTTCTAGGTAGGTATTATTATAATCCCCATTTTAGAGATGAGGAGACAGCTTCAGAGAGATTATATATTTTTGTTGAAAGCCATGTGGAAGGTAACATGGCTCCAGAGCCTAAGGCTTTTCCTTTATACAATGCTGCCAATCCCAAAAATGTGTTTAAGTAGAGTACAAATAAACAAATATATAGAAATACAAATATTAATGCAGAATGAAGAGGGATAGCATCTAGGAAGTTACTTTTGAAATTGATGAGCTCTTCTTTTTATTTTGTTTGTTCTCATAATTCCAACATATTTTTTTCTGATTGTGGCCAGAATCATATATAGGTATGGTCAGAATCGTTTTGTTTCTTTTTTCGAGACAGAGTTTCGCTCTTGTTGCCCAGGCTGGAGTGCAATGGCATGACCTCAGCTCACCACAACCTCTGCCTCCCAGATTCAAGCGATTCTCCTGCCTCAGACTCCAGAGTAGCTGGGACTACAGGCATGTGCCACCACGCCTGGCTACTTTTATATTTTTAGTAGAGACGAGGTTTCTCCGTGTTGGTCAGGCTGGTCTTGAACTCTCGACCTCAGGTGATCCGGTCGCCTCCGCCTCCCAAAGTGTTGGGATTACAGGCGTGAGCCACCGTGCCCGGCCCAGAATAGGTTTAAAGGAGGAAAAATCCAAGATTTGACTGCTTTCTGTCTGGTAGAAGCTTTTTATATATTTTTTGTCAAACCTGAGAGATGTGGCATTCTGTCTAGTGAAGAAGTTAAGATTCAAAAATATAAGAGCTTCCTTGGATCATATGAACACTGAACCTAGATTAGAATTCAAGTCTTTTTGGTGGTTCAAAGCCCATTGTACCATAGTAGAGAGACAATCATACCTCAAAGATGTAGGGGCATAAGAACCCCCTCTCTCACCTCTTGAGGTTTGGTATTTGAGTCTGAGAAATTAATAGACAATAGACCAATTACAAGGAGAAAAGGTACAGCATAATTGATTTACGTGCATGGGAGCATCACAGGAAGGGAATGCCTCTATAAGACTAAGACCTCATGCGTCTTTGCTTTTGCTTAGAATGGAGTCAACTTAAAATACAAATACTGGTGGATCACCATAGGTCAGAAGCTCTGACTGGCATTTATTTAGGTATCTGATTATTAAAATGGGAAACAAATGTTAAATAAATGATGTTTTTGAGTTTTGTAAATCAGATTCAATCTGTAGGAGACAGTAGGTAATAAAAGAAGTCCGTGGATGAAATGGCTGAAAACCACTTAAGTAAATGATGGGCACTTAATATTGACTTTCAACATTGTTCTGTTTTTTGCCATGGTTCCACAGGGTGGCAGTGCTGAGTTTGGAGTAAGATTTCTGTTTGCCTCAGAAGCACTTCAAAGTTCATCAGTACAAATAGGACTTTGCTGTTTCCAAAACACTAAAGGAAACAAAACAAAACCTCATAGAATTTTCCCCATAGTATCCTGTACAGTCTCCCCCCACCTCCTTCACCCCTTAAATGTCTCCATTGAATCCAATTTTTAAAAATAAAGCTTATTCTACTTCCTCATCTATTACCCTGTTGCCAGAGGTATTTGACTTCCTCTTCTTCAAAACAAACCCAAGACCTAGACATATTAGTTTGATGCTCATCAACTTTTGCTGGTTACTCATGACTAGCAGCCTAAAACAAACTGCTTCATCTCTTTCCATTCTGTCCCACGAACCACAAAGCTGGCCCTTGGGCCGCCGGCCATGCTTTTTCTCCCAACTCCACGTACCTACACAGAATATTCTTGCCGTCTAGAAATCCCACCCCTTTTGCTTTGCCTTAAAAATGCCTCATCATCTAATCTCCATGGCCCGGCTCAAACGGGCACTTCATATCTGCAGCTTTCTCTGACTTCCCCAGGTCACTAATTGTTCTGTCACATGGGCTCGACACCACCTGTTTTAGCACTAACTATACTCTCTTTTAGAGAAAAGGTATTTTATTCATTAACTCCTTTGTTGCCACTACTAGTCATTCACTAGCACATAATAGGTTCCCTGGTACATAATGGCAAATTTCTGGAATGAATAAATTAATGAATAACTGAATTAAGAGACTTAGACTTTAAAAATTTGCACCAATTCAAACAACATATATATATTTTATATATATATATAAATATATATATATATAATATATATGCGCCAAAAAAACAAGGGGAATCAGGATGTTCACCCTTCTTACTCAAAAGAATGGAATAAACTAACAGTAGAGTATTACAAGTGGAATTAGTGGCTGGATGTGGTGGCTCACATCTGTAACCCCAGCACTTTGGGAGGCTGAGGCAGTGGATCATCTGAGGTCAGGAGTTCAAGACCAGCCTGGCCAACATGGTGAAACCCCATCTTTACTAAAAAGAATACAAAAATTAGCTGGGGTGGTGGTGGGTACCTGTATTCCCAGATACTCAAGAGGCTGAGTCAGGAGAATTGCTTGAACCCAGGAGGTGGAGGTTGCAGTGAGCCGAGATTGTGTCACTGCACTCTGGCCTGGGTGACAAGAGCAAGATTCTATGTTAAAAAAAAAAAAAAGGAATTATTTGCTTTTATGGAGGCAAGCAGTGTGCTGGAGTCTGTAATTTGATCTATTGCCAAATTTACCAAGTGCTTTGTGTTCTATGAATGGGTCTTTTGAAACTTTTATTAGGTCCAACAATTCCTACTTTGAAATTTGTAATTTGAAATTTGAATTTGTAATTTGTAATTTGAAATGAAAGTGGCAATTTCCTTTTACTCTGTAATTTAGCTAACCCTCTTATGGAACTGGCCCTTTTATGTCTGATTTCTTCCTGTGGCAAGGGAATCCTGATTGCTTTCAAAACATGTGTTGTCTGTATCATTAATTTGGCACTTATTGGCTACAACTTTGAGAACTGTCATCTTCATTTGTGTATATACCCGCCCCCACCCCAAATTCACTGTAAGATATTTGAGAGTGGAGAGCATATTTAGAGGTTTTCGTATTTCGGTGATAATCCAGCTTATTGCCTTACGCATGTACTGTTTACTTACTTTTCTCTCTTTTACACTGGTAGAGCACATTGCCCAATATCTTAGTTGAAGTCTCTATAGTGTTACCAATAGACACTTACTTTTCACTCATGCAAAGTCCAAAAAAGGTATTCCTGCTCAGCACGTGGCTCTTCTCCAAGTGGTGATGTGGGACCAAGTCCCTTTTCACCGTATGGCTTCTAAGGTCACCTTACTCATCTGCATCAAGACAGAAGGGGCAAGTACACAGAGAGAGGTTCATTCACAGGAGATTTTTGTGTGCCAGGCCTAATGCGACACAAATTAGTCTTCACATTCTATTGGCTGGAACACAGTCACATGACTTCACCTTGCTCCCGGGGAAGCTGGGAAATGTAGTCTGTCAAGGAAGAAAAGGCAACAAGAACAGAGTGGTCTCTGCCACACTTGGAAAAAAATACTAATAATTAGGTTACTTTTTATAATTTTACTCGCCCTCATATGCCATCTATGCCGTCTATTTTCACTCATAATTTCACCTTATTAACGCTCATCTGTTTCCACTACATACTGATACTGTTATCAAGCTTTATTAGTTTATCACCTTTCTCTATCCTGGGGTATTTATCAACTTAATTCCAATGCTAAAATAGCCACTGTTAACATTTTTAAAATATTTTCTCTGCACATAAATTTGTATGTATTTTAATATAACTGTAGTAATACACACTTTGTATCTTATTTTTACTTAACATTATAGCATAAACATTTTCTCATTCTTAGGAATGTTTCAGCAGCAACTTTTTGTTTTTTATTTTTATTTTTTAGGTAGGGTCTCCCTCTGTTGCCCAGGCTGGAGTGCAGTGGCAAGATCTCGGCTTACTTTAACTTCTGCCTCCTGGGCTCAAGCAACCCTGTCACCTCAGCCTCCCTAGTACCTGGGAACACAGGTGTGTGCCACGACCCCCAGCTAATTTTTTTTTGTATTTTTGGTAGAGACAGGTTTTGCCATGTTGTCCAGGATGGTCTGGAACTCCTGAGCTCAAGTGATCTGCCCACCTTGGCCTTTCAAAGTACTGGGATTACATGTGTGAGCCACCATGCATGGCCCCAGTAGCAACATTTTTCATGGCTGTATAGTATCTATGATCTACTTAGATATTAAACCCTTCTTATTTGTCATTAAGTTTTTTCTTCATTTGTTGCTATTGTTGCCTGAGATCAAATTCTGACTCTTTCATTTCCTAGCTAAATGATCATGGGCTTTCTGGTTCTGGGTTCCTTATTTGTAAAGTGGGGTTGACTATACTGTCTACCTCCCATGGTTTGGGGGGATTAAATTAGTTAATATGTTTAAAGCAGTAAAAGAGTTTCCTTCTTTCTGGAGCCTTTCATTCATTCATTTTATTATTATTGAGACAGTCTTGCTCTGTCACCCAGGTTGGAGTGCAGTGGTGTGATTTGCCTCTCTGCAGCTCAATCTCCTAGGCTCAAGCGATCCTCCCACCTCAGCCTCCCAAATAGCTGGGACTACACGCATGTGGCACCTTGCAGAGGCTGGGTTTTGCCATGTTGCCCAAGATGTTCATTATTTAATTCCACAAATATTTATTCATTGTTACCCTGTGCTGATCACTATTCTAGGGGTTATGATACAAAAATTATGAAAGGAAGGGACTATCTAGTGGAGAAAACATAACAGAAAGCAAAGAAATAATTCCATTACTATGCGCCATAGGGAGATGAACTTCGCCAGGAGATAGAGAAATGGTTAAGTGGAAATCCAAACTGACTTAAGTCAGGAAGGCCTCATTTGCCTAAATTTGCCTACAGACCAATTTGCCAAATGACAAATGTTCGAAAAACTACCAAATACCTAAAACACATTTTTAGACCGTTCACAGCAGTGCTTTCACTGTCAGTGGCAAAGATAGAAGCAAAGCTCCAGTTTGTAAAAATGGAGAAGACAGCAAATTGTTTTTAATGGAAAGTCCACCCACAAACATTAGTAAGTATCCTAAGGTATGAAATACACTTGAAGTTGTTATTCAACTGAGCTAACCTGAGAACCCCCTGGGGAAAAACAGCAGCAGCAAAATGACTGCAGTGACACTGCTGTGTAATGAAAATTTCAAAAGAAATCAGTAATTCAGCAAATGTCTTTAGTGATTTGGCCTTCTTCTGGAAGTCAGAGAAGTCCTTTCTGAGGAGATGATATTTAATCTGGGACTCAAATGTGAGAGAAGGCCTAAAAAACTCTCCTATAATTAATACTTGGACAACTCATGTAGTACTTATTACAGACCGTCCTTTATTATAGTATTTGGGACATGTACTTGATATCTTAATATGAGTTTTTTAGGTACAAGGTACGTAAAAGTTCACTAGTTGTTTATGGATACATGTGAATTGAGTGTGGTGAGACAAACAGGTGTGTCTGTTGGATGACCCCTGAGGCTGTCTCTGGGTGGCTTGGCAATGAGCTGGCTAGGCTTGGTGGCTCCCTCTTCCCGCTACAGGGGTTCCAAATGCTAACAGTCCTGGACAATTGGCATTCCTTTAGAGGGAGTCTTGCTCTGTTGCCCAGGCTGGAGTACAGTGGTGTGATCTCAGCTCACTACAACCTCCACCTCCTGGGTTCAAGTGATTCTCCTGCCTCAGCCTCCTGAGTAGCTGGGATTACAGGCATGCAGCAACACACCCAGCTAATTTTTGTATTTTTAGTAAAGTCGGGGTTTCACCATGTTGGCTAGGCTGGTCTTGAACTCCTGACCTCAGGCGATCTGCTCCCCTCAGCTTCTCAAAGTGCTAGGATTACAAGCATGAGCCACCGCGCCCGGCTTTCCACTTCTATCTTCTCTATTTCATGGGTGGCTGAAATAAGAGCAAAGGAGTGATATCACAAATTTATCTAGTAGAATACACAATACTAGAAAAATCAATTGAGAAGTGTGTGACTCAAGGTAAAAAAAAATCTCTTATCAAAAAAAGTATATATTCAATATCTTAAAAGTTAAAGTTCATAAGTATGGTGATTAACTCTTAGGAAAGAACCTGTTATTTATCAGCATATTGAAGTCTTACTGAAGTAAAGTAAAAAGGATAGGCTGGTAGGTTTTAATGCAAATTAAAGCAAAAAGATTAAGATTGAGAGAAGGAGCTGTTATTTATGAAAGGAGACTTAGGACTGAGGAAAGGAACTATAACTTATAGAGGGTAATTAGGTTGGGATTGTCCTCAGCTATGATTCACAAAGATCCAAATTAATGATGGTTTAAACCAGTTGAATCATACAGTTTGGATATTTATCCCCCTAAATCTTATGTTGCTGAAATGTAATCCCCAGTGTTGGAGGTGGGGCCTGGTGAGAGATGTTTGGGTCATGATGGCAGATTCTTTATGGCTTGGTGCTGTCCTTATGATATTGAGTGAGTTCCTGTGAGATCTGGTTGTTTAAAAGTGTGTGGCGCCTCCCTGTCTTCTCTTTCTTGCCTCTTCTCCTGCCATGTGAGACGCCATTCCCCCTTTGCCTTCTGCCATGGTTGGAAGCTTCCTGAGGCCTCCCCAGAAGCTGATGCCAGCGCTATACTTTCTGTACAGCTTGTAGAACCATGAGCCAATTAAACATCTTTTCTTATAAATTACCCAGCCTCAGGTGCTTCTTTGCAGCATAAGAACTGCCTAACAAAAAGAAAGTTTATGACCTCTTCTGTAAAGGTGAATAAAGGTGAGTAGTTCAATACTGGGGTGGTGCTCTACTCCTTGAAATCTTTAGAGACCCTGACTGCCCCTAGCTTTTGATCTGCTGTCTTAGGCTATGCCCCTCATCTTCCTCATCCAAGATGGAGCTCTAACTACCACATACATAGTCAAAGGGTTAAATGGAGGAAGAAAGGAAAAAAGGACAAGCACCAGCTATCTTTAAAGGAAATTTCCTGGAAGCTGCTGCACAATTCTTTTCCTTATAGCATGTCGACCAGAACCTGGTCACTTGGCCACACTGGCTGCAAGGGAGGCTGGAAAAGGATTCTTGTAGTCCTGGTGGCCCTATGCCCTGCTGAGAATCAGGGATTCTAACACCAGTAGGCTGTTTGGGGTAGGCAACCATTGATCTCTATTGCCAGAGGGTCTATTGGATGTTGTCTATTTCCTTATTATAAAATGGGTTAAATTGGCCTGGCGCATGGCTCATGCCTGTAATCCCAACACTTTGAGAGGCTGAGCCAGGCAGATCTTTTGAGGTCAGGCATTCGATACCAGCCTGGACAACATGTTGAAACCCTGTCTCTACTAAGAAAAAAAAAAAAACAGCTGGCTGAGGTGACAGGCGCCTGTAATCCCAGCTACTCAGGAAGCTGAGGCAGGAGAATCACTTGAACTTGGGAGGCAGAGGTTGCAGTGAGCTGAGATCATGCCATTGCACTCCAGCCTGGGCAACAAGAGTGAAACTCCACCTCAAAAAAAAAAAAGTAATACAATAATTTAAAATAATATTTGCAAAGATTCTAATGACATGAAAAATACAAGACATCAAAATATGTAAATAAATATCAATAATGTTAAACGAAATATGGACACTTGTATATATGTGTCTAGAAAAACAGACGAAAAAGAAACACTTAAATATTATTAGTTATTTTTGGTTATGGGATTCAGATGGTTAAATTTTCTTTATAATTTCTTGGGTTTTCCATTTTTAAAAATTTTGCCGTTAGAAACTATAGCACTGATAATAGGAGATTATTTTTAAACTCAGCTTTAGCTTTTTAACATTTATAAATGCTTATGCCCATAACTATTCACAATTATGTTCCATAGAATGGGTTTACAGAATATGATCACCATAACCCTGAAGTCACTTGCATACACACTA
Source organism: Cacajao melanocephalus (assembly GCA_963573385.1). Lineage (NCBI taxonomy): Eukaryota > Metazoa > Chordata > Mammalia > Primates > Pitheciidae > Cacajao > Cacajao melanocephalus. The sequence goes on along the minus strand of CAUYLG010051959.1, from coordinate 23,396 downwards.
ATTTAAAAATGTAAATATTCACTCAAATATATATCTGGCTGGGTACAGTGGCTTACATCTGTAATCCCAGCACTTTGGGAGGCCAAAGCAGGTGGATCATGAGGTCAGGAGTTTAAGACCAGCCTGGCTGACATGGTGAAACCCCATCTCTACTAAAGATACAAAAATTAGCTGGGCGTGGTGGTGCGTGCCTATAATTCCAGCTACTGGGGAGGCTGAGGCAGGGGAATGGCTTCAACCCAGGAGGCAGAGGTTGCAGTGAGCTGAGATTGTGCCACTGCACTCCAGCCTGGGTGACAGAGTAAGACTCCATCTCAAAAAAAAAAAAGAATATACTCATCTGAGATTAGCCAGTGAATATTTCCTTTAAGAGGTGGTGGCAATATATTCATTTTTAAGGTTAACATTGTTAACATTAGAATAATAACAGTCTAAACAATATCTTGGACTATTACAGTAGCTAGGAACTTGGGTATGGGCAAGCCAAGAGAGGGCTCCCCCACTACACACACACCAGGTGTGTCCAGTGACCATCCCGTGATGGTCAGGTGGTTGTTAACTGTTTCTCTAAAGTAACAATTGGTCACACCTGGCGCCAGGGAAAAGCAGTCTCTTAACAAATAGAAAACACTTGAAACTGGTGATCAGCAGCTTCCAGATGAGATATCAGCGCTGGATGAGTAAGGAGAAGTAACGCAAGACCTCGGAAACCTGCCAAGGTATCAAACCCCAAATGAAAAGTTGAAACTGCATGCTGGTCTCTCAAATCACCCCCTGGGCCCTCTTCCAAGTGTACTTTCCTTCCTGCTCTAACGCTTTTGAAGAAACCTCCACTCCTGCTCTGAAACTTGCCTGAGTCTCTCCTTCTGCCTTATGACCCTCAGTGGAATTTTTTCTTCTGAGGAGGCAAGAATTGAGGTTGCTGCAGACCCGAATGGATACGGATTCTTTATCGCTAACATGGCTATATACACAGTTAACATTAACTATTCTGTTATAGTCAAAATCATCCAGCAGAATTTCAGAATCTTGCAAAAGTTGACCATATGTATCATGTGGTCCTTCCTCAAACCTCCCCTTCCCACTGCCTTTTTTTTTTTGAGACGGAGTTTCATTCTTGTTGCCCAGGTTGGAGTGCAATGGTATGATCTCAGCTCACTGCAACCTCTGCTCCCAGGTTCAAGTGATTCTCCTGCCTCAGCCTCCTGAGTTGCTGGGATTACAGGCATGCGCCACCATGCCTAGCTGATTTTGTATTTTTAGTAGAGACAGGGTTTCTCCATGTTGGTCAGGTTGGTCTCGAACTCCTGACCTCAGGTGATCCACCTGCCTTGGCCTCCCAAAGTGCTGGGATTACAGGCATGAGCCACTGCGACCGGCCCCCCGCCGGTTTTTAAGACAGTGTCTCACTCTGTCGCCTAGACTAGAGAGCAGTGGTGTGATCACAGCTTACTGCAGCCTCAAGCTCCCAGGCCCAAGTGACTCTCCCATCTCAGTCTCCCAAGTGACTGGAACTACACCCACCCCACACGTTTTTAAATGTGTTATAGAGACAGGGGTCTCACTACATTGCCTAGGCTGGTCTTGAACTCCTAGGTATAAGCATCTCGCCTTAATCTCTCAAAGTTCTGGGATTACAGGCCTGAGCCACTACACCTTTCCCTCTCTCCTGCTCTCCTCCCTCTCTCCTCCTTCTTCCCTCTTTCTCCACCCTCTCTCCTTCCTCTCTCCCTCTCTCCTTCCTCTCTCCCACTCTCTTCCCTTTCTCCCTGTCTCTTTCCCTCTCTCCTCCCTCTCTCTTTCTCAGATTGCACACACACGCACTTCAAAGACTTATCTTTTAAGCATACTTCAGCAGTAAACAAGGAAGTTGGCATTAACTCAAGCCAACACATTCCCTGCTTTCTGAACATTAGAACATCCTGAGCCACAGTCTCTTCTGCATCTGAGAAAGTTTCCAGTATTTACCCACATTTCTGGCTGAGTTAACTCTCTCCTGCTGGACAAGAAGAAGAAAGTGAGATGAGATGGGGAGAAGAAATGTATAGGATGTGGATTTTAAACCAAATATCTTCACCTATCCAAATAGGAACAGGACAGATATCTAGCCTTCCCTGAGCATGTAACCGGGTTTTTTCTTTGATATTGTGGGTTCTTGGCTTCCAACCTCTTAAGGAATAAGCGGTGGGGCCACTGCAGGTGGACCGTATGCTCGTAAAGCAAATATTGGACCCAAAAAGTGTTGCAGAAAGGTGATTTTTATTTAGGTAGAGAAAAAGAGAAGGAAAGGAGAAGAGAAAGGCTTCCACGAAGGGTGTGGAAGGGGATTCCAGAGGGGAAAATCCCGCAGGGAGCTCCCACCATTTGGGAGGGGGGGGATTCCAGAAAGCTGGAAATCCAGCGCAGGTGAGGGAGCACGGACTTTTATCCTGGGAGAAACACTCACCTTCTCCAAGACCCTGGGCCAATGAAAGGAGTTCCTTAGAACTTCCGCTGGAGTGATTGGCTTGTAGTTTCTTCCCGTGCGAAATCCAAACATAAACCGTTGAATCTCCCGGATGGAGAGAGATGGGAGAGGGGCATGGCGCTGGGAAATTCTTTCCCTTAAAGCGATGCCCCCTCATGGACTGGGAAAGAGAACACATTCCCTCAAGCAGATGGGTTGAACTAGGTAGTGAAGATCCTCTTTTTATTTGACATAACATTTGAAGTAGTTTCAGAGTGAAGAATGAAAGATTGTTTCTCTATTGCTGTTCTGTTTGCTACTTACTTACATTCACGAATGCTCACTAATAAACCGTTTGAAGAGATTAACTGGAACGATGCCCAAGGTGGCATATGCCTTTTCCAGGCAGGAATAAGGATACACTCAAATATGTGAATATGGATAATGGGCAAGCCAGCGTCGTGACACACTTATTTTATGAGTCACTTTAATTAAATAATACATGGACAAATACTGAGTCAGCTCTTAATCCCTGACAAATAATAGGAATTCCTATGAGATCAAAGATCATTTTTTCATAGATAATTTGATATATTTGTGGCCTATTTGTGGGGAGAAGAGGATATTCTGTTCTTAATAATTTCATTCTGGATTAGAATAAATCTGCATTAACATACACGTGACTAATTTGGAATTTATGGGAATTCTATTGGAGCTGAATTTATTATTGTTCTCTGAAAAACTTGCTAAGAAAGTTACTTGTGAAAATAAGAATGCACTACATATGTAACCCATAACTTAGTAAAAAAATTTTTAAATCCCAGGGAAAAAAAGAATGCAGAAGAAATCATGAGGAATTTGCAAAGAATATGTTCTAACTTTTAAAAGGCATCCTTGATATCAAAATGTATAGCTGCAATAGAAACAAAAGCCTGTGAGTTCTAGTTATATCACCTGATACTCATCATTAAACTCTTCCCTCTTCTTACTTAGCAATATATCATAAACATTTTCACATGTCCATATGTATTATTTCTACAAGAAGATTTTTAATAGCTGCATGATATTCCATCTCATGTTGTATCATAATTTATTTAACCTATTGTTGGACATTCAACCTGATTATGACTTTTTTGTAATTGTAATGGTGCCATGAACATTCTTCCATGTATTTATTTGTATGTACCTCTCTGATTGTGTTCTTAGGCTAAAGTCTTAAAAATAAGATTTTGGATCATAGGATATGTTTAATTAAGGCTTTTAAGGTATTCCCACATTATAGAGCTGGAAGTCAGAGGGATCCCACTGATAGTCCATAGATTAACCTCCTGGGTACAGAGCAAGGCCACGAAGGACAAAGAATGCATCTCACGAGGCTAACACAAGTCATTCAGCATCCTCCTTCCCCAAACTAGAGCCTCCTGTAGAGCTTATTTCCTATTCATGTATCCTATAATATATTTACTTATTATTGTTATTTTTTGAGACGGAATCTCTCTGTTTTGCCCAGGCTGGAGTGTAGTGGCAAAATCTCGGTTCACTTCAAACTTCGCCTCCTGGGTTCAAGCTATTCTCCTGCCTCAGCCTCGGTAGCTGGGATTACAGGTGTGTGCCACCATGCCTGGCTAATTTTTTTGGTATTTTTAGTAGAGACGGGTTTCACTGTGTTGGCCAGGCCATTCTCAAATTCCTGACTTCAGATGATCCACCTGTCTTGGACTTCCAAAGTGCTAGAATTACAGGCATAAGCCACTGCACCCAGCCAATTTATTATTTATTTTAATTATTATCTGTTTGCCTTCGGTAACATATAAGGTCTATGAGGTCAGGAATTAGCTTTTTAATTCATTGCTGGATATCCAGTGCCGAAACAAATGCCATGTACATCATAAGCAATAATTCTATTTTTAATGAATAAGTAAAACAAAGGAATTGGTAATCCTGCTAGATTATGTACCAGTCAGATCACCTTTGAAGTATTACGGTCAGGCCAGGTCCTACTTGGAGAGGAATATTGACACACTGACAAGTGGTCTTTAAGTGTGTCCTGGGCAGAATGATTGAAGAAATTCTGATTGTTTGGTTTGGAAATGAGAAGGGAGGTAGGGGTAGGAAAGATTGTCTATCTTAAAATATTCAACCCTCTTAAAACATTAAAAAGACTTTCATATGAAAAATATTTGGGCTTATAACCTGTGCCAAAGGATGAAAACTGTTGACTTTTACCCAGCCTAAGAAAGAACCTGTTCACATTTAGAGCTGCACAAGAATTGAATGGACTTCCTCTCTCTCTCTCTCTCTCTCTCTCTCGCTCTCTCGCTCTCGCTCTCTCCATATATATATGTGTATGCGTGTGTGTGTGTATTTTTCTTCCTCCATTTCTCTTCCTTGATATATATGAAAGAATTGGCTTTTTAATTGACTGCTGGATATCCAGTGCCTAAACAAATGCCATGAATAAGTAAAACAAAGGGATTGGTAATCTTACTAGATTATGTACCAGTCAGATTAACTTTGAAGTATTTTGGTCAGGCCAGGTCCTACTTAGAGAAGAATATATCCTTGATATATATGAACATATACATATAGAGGAATATATATATAGTTTTTTTTCTCTTGGACCATTTTAAGGAGAAAACACTTACTGGGATATAGAGGTGATAAGTGTCTGATGAGTAAAAAGATTCTGAAGTTTCTTTCAATCTTGAGGTCTTATGATTCAGTAAATATACTAAAATAGTTTTTATTTTAATAATTTCTCACTGGTTCATCACCAGAGAAGGGGCCAATATAGGGACAAAGAAAAATATCGTGATCTGACATAAAATAATACACATTTTGAGGGTAGTCAAAAGTTTGCTTACCAGAAATGGTATCTTCCATTCATTTCCCAGAAAGCTAGAAGATTAACCATTCAAAATTAATTGCTTTGGGTTGAAACTGACAGTAAACCATCTATTTATTCAGGGCAATGCTCAATAGAAAAAAAATGTAAATCTAGGGTAACATCAAATAAGAAAACAATCTAATTTTAGAAAAAAAAACTTGAGAGAGAGAGGGAGATAAAATATCCTAAATCAATACAGCTTAATGTTATTGAGATCATGGAATATAAATAAAATATTAAGGAATATATTGATAATCTGGTAAAATCAATAAGTTCCTTCCTTTCTTCCCTCTTTTCTCTTAATATTTCTTCTTTCCCTTTCTGTCACTTCTCTCCTTTTTTTCCCATTCTTCAGTAAGCATCCATTTATCACTGACTGTATTATAAGCTCTGGGAATATAATGATTAACAAATAGAGACATGGTTCCTTCCTACTTGGACCTAGCAGGAGCCAGTTAACAAGACGAAGAAAAAAAGACTTTAAAGACCAAGAAAGGAAGGGGGAAGAAGAAAAACGATGAACAGAGGGAAAATGGGCGACATCATTTACTTATTTTTTTTCTACCTTCATTACTCCATTCCTTGTATAGTTTTCCTCGCTTGGTGCTATCTTCTTTCAACTTCTGATAAAACCCATGCAATAATCATCCAAGTATTCTTCTGATAGTATAGCAAGTTAATTTATTTAATTATTTTCAATAAGTTATTTTTAAATATGATCATTTTTCCCCAGGAAGAGAGGAAGATAGTAAACTGACAATGGAGAAACCTGGAAGACACTGCCTTGACCAAGTCATGAAGGTTAGTGTCATCAGGGATATCCTGAGGGTGTCATGTCGTCTGCCAGATTTCTATTCTTTCTCTTGACAGTTAATGATGAGAAAACCATCTTTGAAGTCAAAGGAAATTTTTGTTCATGAGGGGCTTTGAGAAGTCTTGGGGTTCTCTTGAGTGTTACTCGCTTTCCCCTGAAACCCATTCCTCTCCCATCCCTGCTGTCTGCTGAATATGCTCTCTGATCACTTGGACCTTGATTAAATGGGTTTGGCCTACTGGCTGGGGCCACTTCCATCACTATCATGTTTAACACAAGTAGCTTTTAAATTGCTTTCATTTAAATTGTGGAGTATTTCAAACTGCAGAAAAATGCCAAAAATAATATGATAATGTAAAACATACTCCAGCCCTGATTTAAAACACTGTAACATTTTGCCATATTTGCTCTGCCCGCTTGCTCCTGACTTATTAAAAAAATATAGAGGTCCCACATCCACATCCCATTTCCAACCTGTTCCTTTGAGAAGGACTATAGGCTATATACCTTGAGTTGAAATTGACTATACCCATCTTCAACTTTTCTAGATACTGCTGAATTGTTCTTTAAAGTTAGTTTATATTAATCACGGTTCTCTAGAGAAACAGAATCAAGAGGATAGATAGAGATATATAGACATGGGTGTGGATATGTATATAGATGTAAATATGGGTATAAATAAGATTTATTTTATAGAATTGGCTCACATGATTGTAGGCTGGTGGGGTGGGCCAGCAGGCTGGAGATTCAGGTAAGAGTTGCTGTTGTAGTCTTGAGTCTGAAACCTGCAGGGTGGTCCAGCAAATGGGAAACTCAGGCAGAACTTGGACGTTGGAGTCTTGAGGCAAAATTATTCTTTCTTGAGTCTTTGCTCCTAAGGCCTTCAGCTGATTAGATGAGAGCCACCCACATTATGGAGGATAATTGACTGTACTCAGTATCTACTGATTTAAATGTTAATCACATCTTATAAAAAATACATTCACAACAACATTTAGACTCATATTTAACCAAACAACTGGGCACCTTAGCTTAGCCAAGCTGACACATAAAATTAATTCTATTTGCTGGGTGCAATGGCTCCTGCCTGTAATCCCAGCATTTTGGGAGGCAGAGGTGAGTGGATCTCTTGAGGTCAGAAGTTTGAGACCAGCCTGGCCGACATGGTGAAAACTCGCCTCTACTAAAAATACAAAAATTGCCCAGGCATAGTGATGGGCACCTATCATCCCAGCTACTCAGGAGGCTGAGGCAGGAGAATCACTTGAACCTGGTAGGCGGAGGTTGCAGTGAGCCAAGTATGTGCCACTGCACTCCAGCCTGGGCAACAGAACAAGACTCTGTCAAAAAAAAAAAAATTAACTGTCATAGGGTTGTATCAGTTTATACTCCCACCATCACCTTTGAGAGTTCTTGTTGCTTGATATCCTTAACAATCCTTGGTACTTACAAAGGTTTTAATTTTGCTAATCTGCTTAGTGTGAATTGGTATCTTGTTTTACTTTGGGTTTTTGTATTTTCCTGACTACTAGAAAATTGAGTATTGTTGTGTTTGTTTATTGGTCTAGGTTTTCTCTTCAGTTGATTGCCTATTCAAATCCTACTCATTTTTATATTGGGTTCTTTTACTTTTTCTCATTGACCTATAAGACTCTATAATTCTGGATGAAAATACTTTGTAGATTATTGTAACTTTCTTTTCCTAGACTAGTAGTTCTCAACATTAGCTGTACATTAGACTCACTTGGGGAGCTTTTAAAACTCCAGGTACCTTGGCTGTACCTTCAATCAATTAAAATCCGAATTTTGGGAGGTATAACCTAGGATCAGTACTTTTCAAAGCTCCCCAGGTGCTGCTGCCTGGGTGCTTCTGAGAAACACTGTTCTGCCGGGTGCGGTGGCTCATGCCTGTAATCCCAGCACTTTGAGAAGCTGAGGTGGGCAGATCACAAGGTCAGGAGTTTGAGACCAGCCTAGCCAACATGGTGAAAACCACTGTCTCTACTGAAAATACAAAAATTAGCTGGGCATGGTGGTGCTCACCTGTAATCCCAGCTACTCAGGAGGCTGAGGCAGGAAAATCACTTGAACCTGGGAGGCAGAGGTTGTAGTGAGCCCGGATCATTGCACCATTGCACTCCAGCCTAGGCGACAGAGTGATACTCCAAACAAACAAACAAACAAACAAAAAACACTATTCCAGACTAAGGCAGTAGGGTCTCTGCCATACAGAAAATTTTAATTTTAATGTTTCTGATATCTTTCTTTTATAGTTTCTGCTTTTTGTTTTATTTAAATTTTTCTATACCTGATACTATTAAAATATTTTACTATATCTTCTTCTCCCTATCTCTTTTGTGTATTAAAATTCTTACAGTGTTGTGACAAGGATTTTTCTACACAGATGACTAAAACTCTTGTTTTGACAGATTGACAACCTCCTTTTTTTCAATTTATCATTACAGAACCAAGAAAAAGTAATTTTAGTAAAAGTTGTGCAAAACACTTATTTTTATGATGTGGCTATAAGTGAGAAGGAGCTGTTGGTTGTAATCATCGCATTCCAATTTTAGAGCTTCATTTTCACTTGTATTAATATCAAAACTTTTGAAGGGTGATGGCTTGACTGATACGCTCTAATTCAGCTTTAGTAAGAGTTATTAATCATATGTCTGGTTCTAAAAGAAGTATTTTAATTACCATTGACTAAACTGGGGAAGAAAAGCTACTAGTAAAAACAGAAAGTTAAACTGTATCAGTGAAGTGACTAATTATTGCTGGCTCTAACTGTCAACACAAGTAAGATTATTATAAAGTAGGGAGACGGTGGATCTGAAGAAGCCTAGGATTAAGTAGCACTAGATATATTTCATTCGTGAGCCCTGTGGAGTGTGCACTTGCTCCTTTCTTTGTGACTAAAACCAGAAAAAATAAACACATCTGTGATGGTTAATATTGGGTGTCAACTTGATTGGATTGAAGGATGCAAAGTATTGTTCCTGGGTGTGTCTGTGAGGGTGTTGCTACAGGAGATTAACTTTTGAGTTATTAGACTGGGAAAGGCAGACCCACCCTCAATCTGAGTGGGCTCCATCTAATCAACTGGCAGTGCAGCCAGAATAAAAGCAGGCAGAAAAACATGGAAAGATTAGACTGGCTTAGTCCTCCAGCCTGCATCTTTCTCCCATGCTGGATGCTTCCTGCCCTTGAACATCAAACTCCAAGTTCTTCAGCCTTGGGACTCGGACTGGCTTCTTTGCTCCTCAGCTTGCAGATGGCCTATTGTGGGACCTCACCCTGTGATTGTGTGAGTTAATACCCCTTAATAAACTCCCCTTTATTTATACATCTATCCTGTCAGTTCTGCCTCTCTAGAGAACCCTGACTAATACAATATCTTTACTTATCTCTTCAATGTTGTCAGGAGCATGTTGCTTCTTACTGTTTGTTCTTCTTTCCTTTCCATGCAACCCATGTGACTTCTAAGTTTTCTTATTTTCTGTAAAACAAAATTTGTTTGTCAGCATTTCTTTGCTGCTTCTTCTACTTGTCAAGAGTTTTGGTTGTATATAACAGAAACCTAAGTCAAACTAGCTTAAGCCAAAAAAAAAAACCTAATTATAGTTTTTGTTTTCGTTTATGTATGTATTCAGGGAAGGAAGCTATTGTTTAGGATCATTTACTAGTGCCTGAAAGAAATTTGGAAGCAAGTCAAGGAAAACAAAATATGATTTACAAGAAAAAAGTAAAGTTGTTTGCTTTCTGAATGGCATTTTACCAGATATGGAGTGCTTTTTGGTTTCCCTAGCAGTACTGAAATACTTTCCTTACACAAGGACTCTCAGTGGTTTAAAACTCACAATCTCAGCACTACTGACTTTTTAATGTGGTAAAAATATACATAATATAAAACTCACTATTTGAATCATTTTAGGTATACAGTTCAGTAACATTAAGTAGTGACATTATTGTGCAACCATCACCACCATTCACCTCCAGAACTTTTAAACTATCGACATTTTGGACTGAATACATCTTCTTTTTGGAGTGGTGGTAGGGTCTGTCCTATACACTGTAGGGTGTTTAGCAGCATCCTTGGCCTTTACTCATTAGATGCCAATGGTATCTCCACCCTCTCCCACCCCCACCCCGTCCTGAAAATCAAAAATGTCTCTAGACATTGCCAAATGTCCCCTGGGAGGCGAAGTCATCCGTAGTTGAGAACCATTGATTTCAAGGGGAAGAATTTCTATTGTAAGTTGTGCCATTTTAACTTTGAAGAAATAACTTTGGAAAAATGCATTATGGGCATTCATTAATATCAGACACAGAACTATTTGTGACTTGACTATGTACCAGATCAACTGTGCTTTCAGTAGTAAACAAATAGAGCATTTAATTGCCAGAACAGTGATAACATAATTACTCTGATTGGCATTGCTGCAGAATAGCTAAGACTAATCAGAAATAGTCTAGATTGGAAATGACAGCTTTACATGCATGACTGAATGTGTATGGCAAAAAAATTGCTGAAGTATAAGGTTAAGAAGTTTATTTTAGTGTTTATCATAATTACTGCATGTTTTATAGAGTGACATCAACTGACTTGCAGAAAAATAGCAATTCTGTGTCATTCTCATACAGAAAGAGTATCTTCTGTTAAGAATTATTATTTTATTTCATCTTCTTGTACCAATATATGCTGTGGTTACAGTGAACAAGACAATATAGGCAAATATTTGAGGGATATATTAATTGAATGCCAGGTAACATGAAAACAAAGCCAGATATGATTCTGCATCCAATCCTATCCAATGCCTAAAATGAAGAATCCCAAGTAGTATATCAGCTTTTAAGGCACTAGAGAACATTTTTGCATGTGTTGTAGAAATAATGTGACCCATTATTGTCTTAAGAAATGAGGCACTTAATGTTACTCACAATGTTCCAAATAGCTGATATTTGTCCTTTAGATGTGAGAACCAATTAAGATAGAAAAACTCAGCTTTATTCTATGCAAAATTACTTCCATTATTTATTTCTAGCAATTATTGGGATATATTAGGTATAGCTGCTACAATATGGAAGATAAAAATTTTTAAATATTAAATTGGTTCCATTGATATTTGCAAAAGTCCCTTGACTGATCCAGGCATTAGTTTTGCGTTAGTCAAATTCAGGGATTGAGATCTTAGGGATCTTCCCAACTTTAAGATAGTATTATTTTCTTTCCTTCTTTCCTTCCTTCCTTCCTTTCTTTCTTCCTTCCTTCCTTCCTTCTTGATTCCCTCCCTCCCTCCTTCCTTTCTCTTTCTTTCTCTTTCCTTTCTCTTTCCTTTCTTTCTTTCCTTTCTGTCTTTCTCTTTCTTTCTTTCTTTCTTTCTTTCTTTCTTTCTTTCTTTCTTTCTTTCTTTTTCTTTCTTTCTTCCTTCCTTTTTCTTTCTTCCTTTCTTTCTTTTCTTCCTTTGTTTTTGAGACAGAGTCTTGCTCTGTCACCCAGGCTGGAGTGCAGTGGCACAATCTCGGCTCTCGGCAACCTCCACCTCCTGGGTTCAAGTGATTCTTGTGCCTCAGCCTCCCTAGTAGCTGGGATTACAGTGTCTACCACCATGCCTGGCTAATTTTTGTATTTTTAGTAGAGACATGGTTTCACCATGTTGGCCAGGTTGGTCTCAAACTCCTGACCTCAAATGATCCACCCTCCTTGGCCTCCCAAAGTGCTGAGATTACAGGCATGAGCCACGCACCCACCCAAGATGGTATTATTTTCTTATAGTTTAAATTAATGACTGGAAAGAATAAAGATTAAAATAAAGAATATCCCTTGATTTATAACCATGCTTTCAATTATGCAAATAGTCAAAATAAAGGACAGGCTAGCTTTTTAGTTTAAGTAACAATGAAGTCTTTTTGTAGGTAAAGCTTTTAGTAGTTTCCTACATATGTTGAGGAGGTGAGATGATGCAATATAATTATTTTAAAATGATACACTGTAAAATGAGGTTTTGAAAGCATGTGAATACTTACATCTTGATTTCAAAGTAGAGTAAAGCAGTAGAAATGTGACAGATTAAGAAGATAAACAAAAACTGGTTCTGCTTTCTGCCTGATTACCTGATTTTAGATAACAGGCTAGATTATTATGAGTAGTACAGAGGATAAAATATGTTGGTATAAAATATTTTACTTATTATTCATTTATCTGTAATCATATATATTTAATAAAAGGTTTTATCTCCTCATCAGTACATGTTCTGTTTTGGAGAAAGACTAGATTGGTTATACAGAAAAATAATATTCATCATGATGATTGCCATTTATTGAGCACTTCTGTGACAATACTTTACTTTCATTATCTCATTTCATCCTTATAGTCACTCTGTAAAACAAGTATTATTAGCTAGAATTCCTAAGTAACTTGCTCAAGGTCTCACAAAGAATAAGTCACAGAGCCAGGATCTGTCTGCCTCCAAACTTTACTCCTTAGCTTTTCTAACCCAAACTGTAAGAACTTCAGGAAGAAACAAACAACAAAACAAAACAAAAAATAAACACCTTAATTCTTAATGCTACATATAGTTGATCGCCTCAGTAAGACAGTGAAATTCCTATGTTGCAGCCTGAGAGGGAATTATTTTGAGATCTGTGACTGTCAACTTAATTACTCATACACATGACTTCTGGATAGTATCAGATTCATCTGTTGATCTCTGAAGTAAGTTTTGGTGAGTGGTCAAAATTAAGATCATTCTGATGGTAGAAGTTCTGTGAGACTTTATGTCATTCCCTGTCTGAAAGCAGAGCGCCTGCAGAGAATCCTGGGAGTTTAAATTAGAGGAAGACTTTCTTAGCTCCTTACAAACCTCGCCCCCTCTTTTGAATGGTAGTCCTTCAGAGGCATGCTTAAAGAATAGACATTTTCCCACGGTCCCCTGCTGATTCTGAATGAACAGATTCTCAGCCCCCCGCTGACTGGTGAATATATTGCATATCCCCATCTTTATCCTTTACTAACAGCCTTCATAAAAACTTGCTTAGAAGACAAATGGCACTGCAGAACCTCTGACAACTCATTAAGGAAGGATACAGTAGGTTTCTGCCAGAGATTGCTACTGTTTTAATGTGACCTAACAGCAGTTTTGTCATGATGGAAGAAGGAAGGGATGCTGCCAAGAATGACTGCCTTTAGTCAAATGCAGCTTAATGTCTCCTTGTACTGTTTATAAAGAGAGAAGTCATGAAGAAGTCAACATATAGATTATCTGTGGCATGTTGCTTTCACACATGCTGCTTCCTCTGCATAGAATGCCTTTTTCTCACTTCCCTACTTGCCCTTCAAGAGCTGGTCCAAATCACACATTCAATGTGAACCCTTCCCTGTCACTCATGGCACCACTTCTTCCTCTGGTTCTGACAACACTCCTTTCTACCTGTTATAACCATTCACATGTTGCCATATAGTTTGCAGGATTACTTGTCTGTCTTGACTCAACTAGAAGCTCCTTGAACACAGGAACTATACCTTATTCACCATTGCATTTCTTTCTTTCTTTTTTTTTTTGAGACAGAGTCTCGCTCTGTCACCCAGGCTGGAGTACAGTGGTGTGATCTCAACTTACTGCAACCTCCACCTCCCAGGTTCAAGCAATTCTCCTGCCTCAGCCTCCTGAGTAGCTGGGATTACAGGCACATGCCACCATGCCTAGCTAATTTTTGTATTTTTAGTAGAGATAGGGTTTCACCATGTTGGTCAGCCTGGTCTCGAACTCCTGATCTCATGATCCACCCGCCTCAAACTCCCAAAGTGCTGGGATTACAGGCGTGAGCCACCGGGCCCAGCCCACCATTGCATTTCTTGTACCCAGAAGAGCACCTAGCACACAGTAGGTCCTGGATTTCTGATTGTTAAATGACTTCTCTATTGTCCTATGAGCTTATTCTTGTTGGGGACCAGATCTGTTTAGAAAATGGTGATTATGATCATGAAAATGTTTGACAAGTCCTAGCTCTGCCAGTGACTTAATATGTAGCCTTTCAAGTTTCTTTATTTTGTAAAAGGGGAATTGCAATGATACCTAACTCATGGAAGAAAATTTCTGCAAATTTTTTCAGGTTTTTAGAAAAAATAATTATAGATATATTCAGGTTTCCTGCTGTTTATTCTTGAGCCAGTTATGGTAATTTATATTTTCCTCAAAGTCATTCATATCTTGTTTTAATTTATTTTTTAAAATAATGATAAGTATTCTCTTGTTGATTTCATCTGTACATCTGGTTATAGCCTGTTCCTAATTCGTATATATGTGTGTTTTCCTGCCTTTCTCTTTTCCTCTTTCTAAAGGGAAATATGTCAAAATGTTAATAATAGTTTTCTATGAGTGATAAGATTATAGATTACTTTAACTTTTATGTTTGTCTGTATTTTCCAAATATTCAGGAATCAGTATACATTACTTATGTGTTCACAAAACAATACTTTATGCTTTGTTTTCAAATAAGGAAACTGAAGCCAGGAGCATTTCATAGGTGGATCATGGCCTTATAATGGGACCTGCACTGGCCCAACCACTCTTTAGCTAATAGGGTGAGAGTCAACTACCATGACTCTTCCAGTTCTCACTGATCTACAGAAACTGTGCCATTAAACCACTTCACTGTCTCTTGTTCTCATCTTACATAAAGGTGGCGAGGGTTTTTAGAGTAAGGTAAAGATCACTGTGAATTGATCATTGGGGTTTAATCCATCTTCTATGGTAAGTTAAATTTTTGGCATCTCAGCATATAGTTGGTAATAAAAGACAATTATTATAGTGATAAAAGATAACAGTTAATATGTGGCAACACATGGCAATGAGTGAAAACATCTGAGTGTGTAACTGAAAGGTAGATGCTATATATTTGATATTTTAAAATTTCCCGTGATTCTGTAGCAGGATTGTTAAAGGAAAACTATTTTTATTGATTGATTGATTGATTGATTGATTGAGTCTGTCTCTGTTGCCCAGGCTGGAGTACAGTGGTACAATCTCAGCTCACTGCAACCTTCAATTCCTGGGCTCAAGCAATCCTCCCACCTCAGCCTCCTAAGTAGCTGAGACTACAGACGCATGCCACCACACCCAGCTAATTTTTGTAGGTGTTTTAGAGACGAGGTCTCACTTTGTTGTCCAGGCTGGTCTCAAACTCCTGAGTTCAAGTGATCCACTCACCTTGGCCTTCCCAAGTGCTAAGATTACAGGTATGAGCCACCACGCCCAGCATAAAACTTTTTTTTTTTTAACTGTTTGGAAAAAGCTCCTTGTGATTCCTAACCCATAGCAAATCAGAGAGGACAGACATGCAGTACAATTTGACTCAACACATCTTTTTAAATTACCTACTTTAAATCTTTTACTAGACTACATATGGAAATGCTTTATCTTGTTAAAAATATAAGCTATTTTCAAAGAGATTCTCTTTAATAAGATTTTAACCATTAGATAAGGCATCTTACTTATCTTCATACTCTTAAATGATTTGCCTGGTGATGACCACATGAATACAATCATAATTGTGTCTTTTCCTATGAGGATATAAGCTTTATGAGGGCAAAATCTTTTTCTTATTTCATTGTTCTAGGTTGTTAGCAAATATAGAACACTGTAACAAAATGGGAATATTTAACAAATTTTTAAATTTAATAATAATGGTACTAATCGATGACTAATATATGACATTTTTAATATGCCAAACAGTGCATTATCCCTTAAATGAATTATTGCATTAAATCTTCATGATAAACCTATAAAACACTGTGAACATTTTCATTTTATTAAGGTTTAGAGACATGACAGAATTTGTTCAAGGTTACATAGCTTGATAATGGGGTGTCCAGGATTCCACCCAGGTCTGTCTGACTTCAGAGTTGAGACTCTACTACTTTGATCTCCCACCTCAGAAAATATTTGGTGGTCAAATAAATGAGTGAACTTTCATTTGCAGAAATTTGTAATTAATTCATCACGTTTCCTAGAAAAGAAAAAGATTTCTGAGTTTATAAATGTTATCGTAAGAGAAAGAACAAGTACAAGTGCCTATGAGATTTATTTTACTCTATTTCAAAGATGCACCACTGTTTTATATACCAGTTATGTGGTGATTATTATACGTATCATGTATGTATCAACTAAAATTATGGACACCATTGATTACTAGTAATATCCCAAATTTAGAGACATTATAGTGTGTCCCTTGAATGGTAATAAATGTAATGTGTGAATATATAGGTTTTCTGTATTGCAACGTAAACTTTTTTATCTGTAAGTTATGAGGCAGTGCCATGAAGTGGTTAAGCACACAGACTATGGAGCCGGTCAGTGTGCCTGATTTCAAATCCCAGTTGGCTATTTATTAGCCTGTAGTCTAGGGGAAATCAGTCAGTTTCTCTGATTTTAGATACTTCATCTATTAAATGGGGATGACAATTATGTCTTCCTCTGGATCATTCAAGATATACTTCATTAGACCTAGCAAAGCATTTTTAGTTTAATTTCTAAAGTCTTTTGCAAAAAATGGATCAGATCCATTGCTTAAAATACCTATCAGCTGTCAGAGGATGTATTTCTGCTTGCATTTTGTTTTCAAGATTGTCTTCTAGTTCAAAGATTTTTAACTGTTGTCAGGAAGTCATCTTCAGTACTATGATGCCTTAAACACAGCCAACCTATCAGGTTATTGACCGTCACTGAGCTTCTGGTAAGTTCGAACATGATGTTAAAGAGACATGTTTCCATGAACTCACTTCCCACTATAAGCTAGTTAATTTTGCGTAAAGAAAACCTCCCATCCATGACTATAGCCTATAGTTCTCATTCCTTCCATCTAGGCAGGTGCTTGCTCCATATCTCTTGGCAATTGGAAGATATACATTCACTAATATTCTCTTGCTGTCTTCCTCTGTCTTCTTCCACCTCACCAGTTAGTCTTTGCACAAATAAGTCTCTCAGCCCTATTCATAGAGCAAATGAACAGAATTCATCTTTGTCAGATGAGGCCCATGGCCCAGTGGATCTATTTGGAATATGCCAGACTATTTGTTAACTAGGGTGAGCTATAATGCATTTTTGGAGATGGAAAAAAAAATTGATGTCTTTTCTTCTCCTAGGAAATGTTTTCTAAAGCTAAGTTTAGGAACTATAAGGTGTGGGTTTTGTATGATTTTGTTGTTTGCAATTCTGATGGCTAAGGAAGAATAAAGGTGTTAACAAAGGTTAACTTTGAACAGAAGATGTAAGAATGACCATAGTCTTTTTTGTACTCTTCTATGTTTAAAACATTCTCCCTGGGAAAAGAATTCTAAATTCCTTCTCCTGCTTGAAAAGGTCAGAAGCTTCTTTCCAAAAATACATTTTTATCCTCTTAATACAATAGTCTCAACCCTGGCCACTCATTAGAATCACCTGAAAACATGTTTTTAAACTCTCATGCCTGAAATCAAATACAGAAATTCAAATGCAATGTTCTTAGTTGAGATTTGGGCATTATTATTGTTTAAAAGTGCCCCCCAGTGATTCTGATTTGCAGCCAATGAAATCCAGTGAACTAATGTGTTGCCTTGTCTAATTGTCTCTCCAATCTCTTAGTAAGTTCCTTGAGAAAGGAACTAATGCTAATGTTTCATTTTATTCCTTATGGAACACTAAACTAGTATTTGTTGTTGGATTGAGGCTATAAGGAAACATGGAAGACATGATCTGGACTTTACAATACAATGCATGCCATTGTAATCCATCAGAGACATGATTGGATTTTTTTTGTATTATATCTCAGTGCCAAAAATTTATTTTATTATCAGCCTTGAGCTAAATGTTAATGCCTATCTCTGTTACAGAACCAGAAATTTTACATCCCTGACTGGAATAATAATGTAACATGCTACAGGACCCTCATCAATCTGCTCAATGAACAGATGATTGGCCATATGCCAAGGGAATCTACTGCCCTCTGGAGGGTATTGTGCTGTTAGAGATGAAAACAGCATTTCCCAGTGGATGTTCCAAGGCACGTGGGAAGTTATGAAACAAGACCAATGCAACAAAAGAAAAAGGTGTCATAGTCATTTGGAAAATTCATAGCATTTGAAAAATGCCACACATTATATCTCTCGATAGGAAAGTCACAACGTAAATTAGCAAAATAGAGACTGAGAAGTTCTATAATAAAGACATTTATTTCCCAAACTAATTAGCCCACCCCTCCACCCCAAATACACACCTAATTTCTGTTAATATTTGGGAAATGAATATTCTACAGATAATATTTTGTATTCATAAACTACAAACTAATTAAATTTGGTATTTGGAGAAAATGAAGGAGCATAACTTAATGAAGGATTTAAGTAAGCTACCAAAAGGGAAAGATTGATGAAATGAATACATTAAAATGCAAAGATTCTGCATCCCATACCATGACATATGAACTGGAGGGATGCCATCTGATGTGTCAGTGTGATGTACCATGCTATCATATTCATGATTATCTTTCTTCTTAGTGCTTATCCTAATGAAACATTTGAGATGTTAATTCCATTGCATAGCAAATGGGCTTGTGATTTGTGCTTTATAATAGAAGATGCTGACTTCAGGTACTATCATTATTAGGTTAAAGATATGTGAACAATAGCCTGGGTGTGGTGGCTCATGCCTGTAATCTCAGCACTTTGGGAGGCTGAGGGGTGGATCCCTTGAGCCTAGGAGTTTGAGACCAGCCTGGGCAACATGACAAAACCCTGTCTCTACAAAAAATACGAAAATTAGTTAGGCACTATGGCTTGTGCCTGTAGTTCCAACTACTTGGCAGGTTGAGGTGGGAGGATAGCTTGAGCCTGGTGGATAAAGGGGGACAGAGGTCCCCCTCTGCAGTGAGCTGAGATTGCACAATTACACTCCAGCCTGGGTGATAGATTGAACCAGACCTTGTCTCAAAAAAATAAAAATAAAAAATAGATGTATGAAGGACAGCAAGAGGCTAGGCAAGGCATAGTAGACTTCAACCAGAAGGTCAGTCAGTACAGAGTGGAGGCCCCAAGTATGCAACTCAGGCCAGGAAGATGCCAAGTTTGGTGGAAATAAAAAATGTGTAGTCAGGAGGCTTGGGTTTCATTCTTTTGTGTCACTAATTTTGTGATCCTGGCCAACTACATAAAATCCTCCTCATCTGTAAAAGGAAATCACGTAGAGCTGTCTAATGGTTAGATGAGATACGGCATATGAAAATGCTTCATACAGCCTCTGACATCGTAGGCACTCAACAAATACAAGTTCAAGGTAAATATGATTTGTGAGCACAGAGATAGCACCAAACCAGACAGTCAAGAGTTCAACACAGGAGGAAGCAAAAACTGCAGGATACATCTAAAGTGACCAACCATCCAGGTCAAGTTTGCCAGGGATGGTCACAGTTTTAGCATGTAAAGTCTTGCGTTTGGGGAAACCAGGTAGTTTGGTCCTGGGAAAACCAGAATAGGAGTGCAAACAACAAGGATTGGACCCCAAGAAAAAACAAATGGCCAGAATGCAGAAATGGAGTCTGAAAACACTAGGAAGAATGGTCCTGATGTTGACCAATATTTCTCAGGCACCAGATAGCAAAACAGGCTCAGCAAGTGAGTAGGGATAAACCCATAGGTGGAAGTCAGTATATACACCTGACTTAACTGAGGGAACCTCAGGAGCCAGGTAGTGCTCTGCTAGACAAATTTTACAAAATTATTAGTTTTTTCTTTTTTAAAGATCTGTCACTCAGGCTTGAGTGCAGTGATGCCATCATAGCTTACTGTGGCCTAAAACTCCTGGGCTCAAGCAATATTCCTGCCTCAGTCTCCCAAATAACTGGAACTGCAGACACACCACTGTGCTGGGCTAATTTAAATTTTTTTTTTGGTAGAGATGGGGCCTTGCTTTGTTTTCAAGGCTAGTCTTGAACTCCTGGCCTCAAGCAATCCTCCTGCCTTGCCCTCCCAAACTATTGAAATTACAGGTGTGAGCCACTATGCCTGGTCCAAAATTAATTTCTTAAATAGCTTTGGTGATGAGCTAAAATGAAGGAAGAAAGGATAGTTTTTTTCAATACATAATGCTAGGACTACAGTTATCCATTATACAAAAGGAATCGAGTTATCTACCTCATACAATACAGAAAAGTTTATAATTTAGAAACCTAAATAAGGAAAAAAAACTTTAAACATTTTAAGAGAAAATAAAGGTGAAA
Source organism: Cacajao melanocephalus (assembly GCA_963573385.1). NCBI lineage: Eukaryota > Metazoa > Chordata > Mammalia > Primates > Pitheciidae > Cacajao > Cacajao melanocephalus. The sequence goes on along the minus strand of CAUYLG010051959.1, from coordinate 3,002 downwards.
AGCTTAATAAAACATTTTAAGGCCAGGCGCAGTGGCTCACGTCTGTTATCTCAGCACTTTGGGAGGCCAAGGTAGGCAGATCACTTGAGGTCAGGAGTTTGAGACCAACCTGGCCAACACTGCAAAACATCATCTCTACTAAAAATACAAAAATTAGCTGGGCGTGGTGGTAGATGCTTGTAATCTCAGCTACTCAGGAGGCTGAGGTAGGAGAATCGCTTGAACCCGGGAGGCAAATATTGCAGTGAGCCAAGATCGCACCACTGCACTCCAGCCTGGGTGACATAGTGAGTGAGACTCTGTCTCAAAAAAAAATTTTTTTTTAGAATAAGCAATAAAAAGGGAAAGATTCATTAGGTTGATTATCTTTTTAAATTATTATTATTATTTTTTTGAGACAGAATCTTGCTTTGTTGCCCAGGCTGGAGTACAGTGGCGTGATCTCGGCTCACTGCAGCCTCTGCCTCCTGGGTTCCAGTGATTCTCCTGCCTCAGCCTCCTGGGTAGCTGGGATTGCAGGCACATACCACCATGCCTGGCTACTTTTTGTATTTTTAGTAGAGACGGGGTTTCACCATGTTGACTAGGCTGGTCTTGAACTCCTGACCTCAGATGATCCACCTGCCTCAGCCTCCCAAAGTGCTGGGATTACAGGAGTGAGCCACCACGCCTGGCCAAAGTTGATTACTTTAAAATGAAAAGATTCCATGAACACAGCCAAGCCATAAACTAAAAAACCGTATATGCAATATATTAAGTCTATCAAATACTTTTATATCATCAGCAAGCACTTTAAGAAAAATGCCAGCAATCCAGTAGACATAGGATAGGAATTGGCAATTCACAGAAGAAACTTCAGTAGTAAAAACACATTTTTTCAGTTTTACTACTTGTCAGAGAAATGCAAATGGAAACCACAATGAGGTCACATTTTACATCAAGCAGATTGTGAGAAATTAAAAAGCCTGACAGTACCAAGGGCTGGTGAGAATGTGAAGCTACAGAAATTTTCTTACACTTCTAGAGAGGCTGCAAATTGGTACAACCATCTTAAAGAACAAATGCTCAATAGCTATTGATGTTTTCAAAGTATACACCTGTGCAATAACTCCTTGTTGTGCAGCCTAGAGAAAAACTCTCAAATGTGTATACAATGGGTCAGGTATAAGAGTGTTCACTGTAGCATGGTTTATAAGAGCAAGAGCCTGGAAACACTGTGAATGTCTGTCAGCTGTAAATTAAATAAATTGTAGTGTAATTCATTCAATAGACTGCTAACATACAGCAGTTACAATAAATGACTGAAGTTAGATGACCAATATAATGACATCTCAAAAGCACAATCTTAAACTAGAAAAAGTAAGTGGCAGAAATATTTGTACCATATGGTATTTCTTATATCAGCTGTAAAATATGTGCAATATTATACGTTTTATTTGTACACAAATATGTAATAAAAATACAAAAACAGGCACAGAGATAATAAACCAAATGTTGGTTACTTCTAAAGAGAAAAAGATGCACATGAAATCAGAAATAGTTCATAAAGCATCAAATGTGTCTGTTATGTTTTATGTTTAAAATAACTATGTAAGTAAAGCAAAATGTTAAGATTTGCCAGAGTTGGGTGGTAGTACGTAACTGTTACTTCATTCTCTAGACTTTTCTATATGCTTTCAGTATTTTATTTTGAAAAAATAAAAACAATGTTAACTTTTAAATTCAGATCATTTCAGAATTACTCTAAAATATTTTAAAAAGCAAAACTATGCTTTCAGAAGTTGGCCACTTAACAAAGCCAAATTTAATAGTCTGTTCAAAGAAAGTTAAAGTATACCTCGTCCTTACATATATTTCACTGCCACTTAACCAACACTAGATGTCACTTTACTTCATGCATTTAATTGAGAGTTTCTGGTTGAAATTAGATAAAACTTGGGTATGTTTTATCATTTTCTTTCTCCAGTGGATACAGGAAATTATGAAAAATGAAAATGTTCTCTGCTATCTATCCATCCAAGAAGACAAAGGACATGCGTATTTGGGTTTATCCTTTCATCCTCGGCACCTACTGCATCTAATAGGGTTGCCAAAGTATTGTTAATCAAATAGGCAAAGAATACAAGACACTTTTGCAGAAGAAATGTTTAAAATCTCCAGTGTGTATACAATTACATTTGGAACAGTTTTTCCTTCAAATGGCAGCGAGCTGTTGAAAGCAGACCTTACAGGGATTTGCAAGGGAAAGGTTATAACTCTTAATTTTAAAGCCCAGTTTGTGGTCAATGGAGAGAAGACACCATTTCAGATCTTTCAACCCAAAGTTGTATCTCAGTTCATTGGAGCATTGGATCTCCAATAAGGACTGACAAATAAGGACTCCTTAAATCAATAATTGAATCTTTTTAGAAGGAGAGAGACCTTTGATAATCATGAAAATTGTAAACTCTCTGGAAATTTTCGTATAAACACATAAATATCAGCCAGGTAAGGTGGCTCACACCTGTAATCCCAGCACTTTGGGACGCCATGGCGGGCAGATCACTTGAGGTCAGGAGTTTGGGAACAGACAGGCCAACACAGTGAAACCCTGTTGCTACCAAAAAATACAAACATTAGCTGGGCTTGGTGGCACATGCTTGTAGTCCCATCTACTCGGGAGGCTGAGGCAGGAGAATTGTTTGAACCTGGGAGGTGGAGGTTGCAGTAAGCCGAGATCACACCACTGCACTCCAGCCAGGGTGACAGAGTAAGACCCTGTCCCAAAAAAAAAAAAAAGTGTGTGTGTGTGTGTGTGTGTGTGTATATATATATATATATATACACGTGTGTTTTATATATAATATACATATGTATATTATATATAATATATATATTATATATACAATACATATATATTATATATAATATATATTATATACAATACATATATATTATATATAATACATATACAATACATATATATTATAATATATATATTACATATACAATACATATATATT